>CM076581.1:1166570512-1166668418 GCA_034641835.2 Pinus albicaulis
ACGTGACTTAACATTTTATATCATATTAGACAAATTTTGAGTCAGGGAACAAGTACAAGATTCAGAGTTAAAATATTTGCGTCAAGGACAAGGAGATATCATATACAACTTTCTAAGTTGAGTTTTATCACTAGAGAACATAGTCTTGAGTCTTAAACCAGTACTTAATGAGGGAATTCTGGAAATAAATGGGTACAAAATCTGAATTAATCCCTCATGAGTCATGGCAACCCACAAACAACTCCTGAGGCTTTATAGCCACTGCAACTGCACCCATCACACTACGTTTTTAGGTTGAATTGTCCACACCTACGGATTTGCAAGTTGCATCCACTGCAACTGCACCCATCACACCACCATTTTAGGTTGAATTGTCCACATGTCCTAATCCACAGAAGATGTAGTTGAATAGTCTGTTGTGCTGAATTGCACAGCTTTTGCCCACAACTGACCATAAGTTCTTGTGTGTGATGAGTGCACCATATATGTATAATGGGAGCCACAAAACCTGCAAACACAATTATCCATGAAGTCTAAAACGGGGAGGATGTAACTGGAAAGAACAAATTTGGGACAAATTCTCCCTTGCAATGAAATTCCAGATGTGACTCCTCATGAACAGAGAGCCATTATTATCAAAATATTTTAAGAGAAACATGTTTTAAATTTAAATGGATACAATTCATTAACCACCCTGCCATCCTACCGTGTCATATCACCTTGAGTACCCCCCAACATAGTGACTCCCTTGGTAGAAAAGGCCAAATAGCTAAATAATTTTTCTCAAAAATGTAAAAACAACATCCATATATGGGAAGAATAGAACAATGCCCAACATGATTGGGACTAGAAATTGCTAGCGAGGAGTTTCACACCTTTGTTCAATATTCTGTTCTCACAGGCTTCACCCATGGGGGATAGGAAGGGATTGAAATTATGGCATTAGGAGGTTATGAACCATGTGCATATATTGTTGCTTGTGACGTGATTTCTCTTCATGAGACAATTGTTGATCAGTACAAAAAATGTATATATTCTTGAAATGTGATCTAACTATGAATATGGAAATGTTTAACTATCTTATTGAGGACATTGTATCTATGAAAATTTGGAATTAAAATCTTTAAAATAACATAATTTATGGGAGTGGCAAGGTATGCAAGGCAGTGGTAAGCTGGAGGTCAAATATGAAATAACACAATTCCAAAATAACTTAGGTTTTATAGTGGCTCCACCAAAGATACTCTTACGTGAAGGTTTTTCTCATAGTTATTTTAGATTGTTGGAGAATCTTTGGTAGAGCTAGGGTTTCTCTTGATTTTCCCTATCTAGGGTTTTCAAAAGCATGGAGAATTATATGATAGGTTGTGATTGTGTTCATGGGTTCCATTTATTCTTTATATATATGAATTTTTCAGGTGAATGTTCCAAAAATTCCTAACACCTTAAGACAAAAACACATAAAGGACAAAGAAGATTGAATGAGAGAGAGAGAGAGTAGCACTGCTCTTACATCCCTAACCCAAATATGAAAAGGAGTATGCACAAGTTCATGATCGATTATAATAACAACTCACTCATTCCTCTTTCTATATGAGAGGTAAAGGAGCTTTAGTGGACCTAGTCCACTACAATAAAACTTGCAAGACACAAGTAGGTCCACCCATGTGAAGCACTCTACACTACATGACATATTTCAGCATCAAAGGTGACAGTGATTAACAAGCAAACCCTCCATGGCATCAGCACTACTCCCCAAGGTCCAACAATCCTCCAAATGTCCTAAGCTCCAATGCATCTCCTAGGTCATGTGTCTCCTTAAGGAAAATGCATATCCAAGGTAATGTGTCACCTTAAGGACTCCCACACCTACATATCCACTCCCTAAGACTTCACATGTCAAGGGATTTTGTGTGCTCATGTTGATTTTGGGATGTTTTTGTCATGGTGAAATACCCAACTCTACTTCAAGCACACAAACTCCCTTCATGCATAAACAACATGAAGTCACTAAGCTCCATACTAATCCAACACTTCGAGGAAGAATGTATTTCAAACATCCAAACAAGGTCTAGTAGAAAACGGTAAACCACCTCTAATGTCCAAGTCCATCAATGTAAAATTCATGCTATTATTATTTCAAGAATATTTATAATTTATTCAACATGATGACACACTATGTGCACTATTTGTAGGGAATCTTCTGGATTTTTCTACTTCAATGTGTTGATCCACTATGTGCACTGGTCAACAACTCCATTTAGTCAAGGAACTCTTCTAAATTTATTTCTAAGTTTCATTTATCTTTCCTGTCATCAAGAAAATTGGAGAAAATAGAAAGAATTCCATTAATTGTCGTCAATCCAATTGTTTCCTAAAAAAGTGCCTATTTCTTAGAGAAAGTAGGAAACCATCATGAAACATGACTATAGCCACATAGTTTCAGTAGCTATAATCTGACAATGTTATTGAAAACACTGTTAGATTTGTTTCATAAAAGAGCACCTAGTCCCAAACAACAGAAAATGTTCGTGGAGAATGGCTTGTTTCACTATCGTTGAGCTTCACTGTAAACACTGACAGGTTTTTGAGCCAATAAAATAAATTCCCTGGAGAAAAATAGTGATGGTTTCTCTCTAAAACATATGCAGACAAAGATACAAGATTCAAGTGGAGGACTTAAGTAGTTTCATGACTACCGCTCGACTTGTAACTGTTTGGTTTTTTGGTCTACTTTATTTTTTATATTTCAGATCTAGTTCCAGAATTTTTGGATTTCAAATATCAGTTATAATAGAAAAATTTCGGGTTGGCTCACATCATTGGTATTAGAACCTCAATTAATAGAAGATTCATATTAGATTTTTCGCTACAATTCAGATTAGTACTTCTGTTCACCAATCTGTTTATCTTTCAAGGAATCCTTGTAAGGAAGATAGAGCAAAGAACAAATCAGATATATTGTCACCAACATACACATCAACTCAGATATATCGTCACTGAGAGAGAGAGAGAGAGTAGCACTGCTCTTACATCCCTAACCCAAGCTTGAAAGGAATATGTACAAGTGCATGATCAACTATAATAACAACTCACTCCTTCAACTTTTTATATGAGAGGTAAAGGGGCTTTAGTGGACCTAGTCCACTACAAGCAAACTTGCAAGACACAAGTAGGTCCACCCATGTGAAGCACTCTACTCTACGTGCCATGTGTCAGCATCAAAGGTGATAGTGATTAAAAAGCAAGCCCTCCATGGCATGAGTACTAGTCCCTAAGGTCGAACAATCCTCCAAAGGTCCTAAGCTCCAATGCATCTCCTAGGTCATGTGTCTCCTTAACGACAATGCATATCGAAGGTAATGTGTCACCTTAAAGGCTCCCACACCTACATATCCACTCCCTCAGCCCAAGAGTTCACATGTCAAGGGATTTTGCGTGCTCATGTTGATTTTGGGATGTTTTTTTCATGGTGAAATACCCAACTCTACTCCAAGCACACAAACTCCCTTCATGCATAAACAACATGAAGTCACCAAGCTCCATACTAATCCAACACTTTGAGGAATAATGTCTTTCAAACATCCAAACAAGGTCTAGTAGCAAACGGTAAACCACCTCCAATGTCCAAGTCCATCAATGTAAAATTCATGCTATTATTATTTCAAGAATATTTATATTTTATCCAACATGATGACCCACTATGTGCACTATTTGTAGGGAATCTTCTGGATTTTTCTGCTTCAACATGTTGATCCACTATGTGCATTGGTCATCAACTCCATTTAGTCAAGGAACTCTTCTAAATTTCTTTCCAAGTTTCATTTCTCTTTCTTGTCATCAAGCAAATTGGAGCAACTAAAAATAATTCCATTAACTGTCGTCCATCCAGTTGTTTCCTAAACAAGTGCCTACTACTTAAAGAAAGTAGGAACCCATCATGAAACATGACTATAGCCACATAGTTTCAGTAGCTATAATCTGATAGTGTTATTGAAAACACTGTTAGATTTGTCTCATAAAAGAGAACCTAGTCCCAAACAACATAAAATGTTCGTGGAAAATGGCTTGTTTCACTGTCGTTGAGCTTGACAGTAAACACTGACAGGTTTTTGAGCCAATAAAGTCCCTGGAGAAAAATGGTGATGGTTTCTCTCTAAAACATATGCAGATAAAGATACAAGATTCAAGTGGAGGACTTAAGTAGTTTCATGACTACCACTCGACTTGTATCTGTTTCATTTTTTGGTCTTCTTTATTTTTTATATTTCAGATCTCGTTCCAGAATTTTTGGATTTCAAATTTCAGTTATAATAGGAAAATTTTGGGTTGGCTCACATCATTGGTATTAGAACCTCAATTAATAGCAGATTCATATCATATTTTTCGCTACAGTTCATATTAGTTACTTATGTTCACCAATCTGTATATCTTTCAAGGAATCCTTGTAAGGAAGATAGAGCAAAGCACAACTCAGCTATATTGTCACCAACATACACATCAACTCAGATATATTGTCACCAAGAGAGAGAGAGAGTAGCACTGCTCTTACATCCCTAACCCAAGCTTGAAAGGGATATGCACAAGTGCATGATCAACTATAATAACAACTCACTCCTTCCTCTTTTTATATGAGACGTAAAGGGGCTTTAGTGGACCTAGTCCACTACAAGAAAACTTGCAAGACACAAGTAGGTCCACCCATGTGAAGGACTCTACTCTACGTGACATGTGTCAGCATCAAAGGTGACAGTGATTAACAAGCAAGCCCTCCATGGCATGACCACTACTCGCCAAGGTCCAACAATCCTCCAAAGGTGCTAAGCTCCAATGCATCTCCAAGGTCATGTGTCTCCTTAAGGACAATGCATATACAAGGTAATGTGTCGCCTTAAGGACTCCCACACCTACATATCCACTCCCACAAACCAAGACTTCACATGTCAAGGGATTTTGTGTGCTCATGTTGATTATGGGATGTTTTTGTCATGGTGAAATACCCAACTCTACTCCAAGAACACAAACTCCCTTCATGTATCAACAACATGAAGTCACCAAGCTCCATATTAATCCAACACTTCAAGGAAGAATGTGTTTCAAACATCCAAACAAGTTCTAGCAGCAAACGGTAAACCACCTCCAATGTCCAAGTCCATCAATGTAAAATTCATGCTATTATTATTTCAAGAATATTTATATTTTATCCAACATGATGACCCACTATGTGCACTATTTGTAGGGAATCTTCTGGATTTTTCTGCTTCAACGTGTTGATCCACTATGTGCATTGATCAAAAACTCCATTTAGTTAAGGAAATATTCTAAAGTTCTTTCCAAGTTTCATTTCTCTTTCCTGTCATCAAGAAAATTGGAGCAACTAAAAAGAATTCCATTAACTGTCGTCCATCCAGATATTTCCTAAACAAGTGCCTATTGCTTAAATAAATTAGGAAACCATCATGAAACATGACTATAGCCACATAGTTTCAGTAGCTATAATCTAACAATGTTATTGAAAACACTGTTAGATTTGTTTCATAAAAGAGCACCTAGTCCCAAACAACAGAAAATGTTCATGGAGAATGGCTTGTTTCACTATCATTGAGCTTGACTGTAAACACTGATAGGTTTTTGAGCCAATAAAGTCCCTGGAGAAAAATGGTGATGGTTTCTCTCTAAAATATATGCCGATAAAGATACAAGATTCGAGTGGAGGACTTAAGTAGTTTCATGACTACCGCTCGACTTGTAACTGTTTGGTTTTTTGGTCTGCTTTATTTTTTATCTTTTAGATCTAGTTCTGGAATTTTTGGATTTCAAATTTCAGTTATAATAGCAGAATTCTGGGTTGGCTCACATCATTGGTATTAGAACCTCAATTAATAGCAGATTCATATCAGATTTTTCGCTACAGTTCAGATTAGTTACTTATGTTCACCAATCTGTTTATCTTTCAAGGAATCCTTGTAAGGAAGATAGAGAAAAGCACAACTCAGATATATTGTCACCAACATACACATCAACTCAGATATATTGTCACCAAGAGAGAGAGAGAGAGTAGCACTACTCTTACATCCCTAACCCAGGCGTGAAAGGAATATGCACAAGTGCATGTTCGACTATAATAAAAACTCACTCCTTCCTCGTTTTATATGAGAGGTAAAGGGGATTTAGTGGACCTAGTCCACTACAAGAAAACTTGCAAGACACAAGTAGGTCCACTCATGTGAAGCACTCTACTCTACGTGACATGTGTCAACATCAAAAGTGATAGTGATTAACAAGCAAGACCTCCATGGCCTGAGCACTACTCCCTAAGGTCCAACAATCCTCCAAATTTCCTAAGCTCCAATGCATCTCCAAGGTCATATGTCTCCTTATTACCACTGTGCTTTCTACCTATTATTTTCATAGTGCCAAAATGTCCACTTGCATTGAAAACTACATGCCATGTACATAAATAGAAAACCTAATGGATGATAAGGAAAAGGGGTATCCTATATTCCATGGACCATCATATTCCATACTTAGAATGCACCCCAAGGTGTCAAAATTGCATGCCAAGTTGAAAATTTTCATTTCTCAGATTAAAATCTGCGTTACAACTTACAGCCTGACCTGATTGCACACAACCTCCTACATATGTACCTATGGAAAATTCATAAAATACAGTGCTATAGTACTTCTCCCTGTGCATCTTCCTACACTTCCATAATTCTAATGTACAAATTCAAGTGAGAGTACTAAGTCTACCAAAATAGTTTCACTGCTTTACCTGTCTCTTGCTAAGTGCAAATAGTCTTTAAAACCATGCATGTCTAGGGCTCACTAAAGATCAAAATTGTTGTGAGAATCTTCTTACAACGTGCCAAAATTCCCATCCTAAGGAAGCAATCAACAACAAAAAAAACACATCCATTACCATGCTTGGTTGAGGGAAAACATGACATAAAATCCATGGGCACTAACTCCCAAGGATTATCTAGAGTAGGAAAAGGCCTACAACTGATGTGGATGGCCATTTCCTTTGGTAGAATATCATTCTTCCACTTCTTACAGGCTTCAGCAATAGAATGCAGCTCATTGGCATAGGTTGGGTATCTATGAAACCCATCATACAGTGTTTGGCTATGATAAGCCATCCAATGTTTGTGTCATGTGGAAAATACATTGAAAAATTGATTGACTGGCTCATAGGGTCCCTGTTGTGTAGTCATTCATCGATGAAAGCTACTTCCCCAATTGGATAGAAGTTAAATAGGGATTTCAAGACCCGTGTTTGTTGGGTATCGAGACAAATTCCAGAATCTAAACATGAAAGAATTAACAGGAAACTAAGAAAGGGAGAACACCTCCAACAATACCTCATTTTTCATAGAAAATAAATGAAGAATGCGTGTAGTCCCTACTTCAGCCTATTTGTTGGGCATCCGTCTCCTACACTGATTTCATCTTAGGCTTTCTCCCCAGGCCCTGTATCTACATTCAGAAGGCGGGATCTCAAAGAAATCCGAGTTTGAAACCCTATGCTGACCTTTGGCGCCAATAGGGAGGCAATGGACCAGTCAATTAACATCAAATGGAAACAGCCCTCCAACAATGATCTCTAAAGTGGAAAGATATCCAAATTATAGAAGATAATTTTGAAAAACTATCAAATTTTTAAAAACTATCATTACGAAAACTCAAATATAGATATTACATAAATATTGATATTAATCTCTATCTATATTTCAAAAAAAAAATGTTGAAAATATTTTAGTGTATTTAAAAGTAATATGACATGGTATCGTTATTGATTTGTTCTATGTTTTCATTTACGTTAATTTTAATTTTATTTGAAAATTGATTTTCAAGGATATGCATTGAAATTTTATCTAGAACCATTTATTTTTAAAGTTGTTTTTATGTTTTGGCATTGTTTCTTTAATTTAAGTTAATCTAGGCAATTTTATCTTCATGAGATTCATTTTAGAAAATCATTTAGGGGTAATTGCAAGTTTAGTAAAGATGAAAGATAACCAGTCTCTCGGTGAATCACTGTGTAAAGTTGATTAAATATCAAAAAACTTAAGCACTTCACCGAGTCACGATTAAACAAAGTAGTATGAAAGTTATTTCCCAATATTTTAACCGAAAATTTCAAGCATTTTTACATATCGAAATGGGGTCCCATAAAACATCTTTGCTCCATTAACAAGACGTATATAAATATCCACACTTCTACACATATGAAACTCAATTTTGAACACTCAGAACAATTTTTCAATATGGTTGGGAATGGAACATGAGTGTCCCCACATCCCTAAATTTGTTCAGTCTATGGAAAAATCTCTAAATTCATGGGTATAAATTTATAAATTTCATGGAAATCAACACAATAGTCTATATGTTTGTTCTTCTTACACACGTGTTCTACTATCACGCAAGTGATATGAATCGTTCCTCTTCCTTCAAAATGATGACCATGCATTTCCCTAGGATAGAGAAAAGATGCCAAATTAGGCTTCAAATAAAGACCATGCATTTCCCTGGGAGGATGAAGAGATTCATGGATCTGAGTCATCTCTTTAAATATCAATCCACTAAACCGACAGTGCTTTCCCATCCATCCCTACACAAACAATGGATTGTACTACTGAGTTTCTTCTTTTCCATATCAATTTCTGGCCATTAGGCTTCAAATTAGAATTTCTCAATCTCGTCTGTTGTGACGAATTCATTCTCAACTGCCTTTTTCCACTTCTTCACTTCCATGCCCACCTTCAACTCCTTCGCCACCAGTATCAAGTTGGAAAATTGGTCTAAATTTTGCGACCAAGCCATCATGTGAACACCCATGTTGATGCTCTCCAAAGTTGAATTCCACATGCAATGCGTTAAGAAACTACTAGTAATCCCTTGAGCCAATTCCTGGATTTGTTGGCATGATAGGGAACACGTTGTACTAAAAGAAACATTAAAAATTGAAGTTGGAGCTTGGTCATTCAGTCATCTCAAGCAACTTCCAATTTTTGAATTACCCTTCTTAGTCGTCCAAATTGATTGAGGAAGAAGACGACCGATAGGAAGTAGAGGATAATCACGTAATGTTCTCGGTGTATTTGTTGTCATCCATGAATTAAGATTCCAGGCCGCAAAAATTGTTCATGAGATGTCTTATCATCAATGCTAGACTTTCTGCTTTGCATCCAGGTATGGAAGTAATAAATCTATCTGGGAAGCACTAGTTGTATGATACAATGCATTCCAAAATTTGAGTCCCCTTCACCCATATCGCTGAGAAATAGGCGTTGACGCAACTGAAACTGTAGGTGGGGACTTGATGTTTTGTCACCAGTTTGAACCCACCCCAGCAACTATTCATGCACTATCACAATCCTATTGGAATTTGAGAAGCAGAGGTTATGTATCAAATGATCGAAAATCTCTCAAAGATATTCCCTCGGATAGAGAAAACCAGATAGCTGAAGTCATTTCTAGAAATATGGTAGTCGTGAGATCTTGCAAGTGGTAAAAAATTTGATTCGAGCGAGGAGGAAAAAAACTAAAGTATTTGATTGGCCAAATCTACCCAGACAAAGCCCGTAGAGGAACACCTTCGGTGTAATGTCAAGGACCTCTGAAAGAATAAGACTTAGAAAAAAAACAATGGCATCGAAATGCTGGAAGATATAGACCATTGAACAAGTTGGTTTTAATTATGAAATGAAATGAAAATTTAACGTCCACGAGATTAAAAATAGTCTATGGGATCATTAGTTCCTTTTTTTTGGCCTTTTTCAATTCAATCTTTTTCTTATTAAAATTTATGATGAGCTGGCCCAACCTTCCAACAATCTCCTAGCTGAAAAAGACAATGCCAAGAAATCGATGCTAACATATTTTCATAACTTTCTTTGATATCTTCGAATGCATCACATTCCAAATCTGTAATACATTCACCTAAGGAGGCTCTCGATCACCTAATCAATCCTCCAACATGGCTCCCACAGACTACAAAGTCATGATCCAATCCGATCAAACACTTTGATCCAAAAAACCTCCACAAAACATTGTTGTCCACACTGTTAGTTTGTTGCTCCTGTAATTTTTGTTAGGGCACAATGCAATCCTTAACCCTCCACTCTGGCAGCAACCTAAACTCTTCAAGGGTTGCGGTCCTCCAAGGATAAACTTCAAACTCTTTGGAGATTTAGAGTTAAAGAAAAAATTGTGGTGATGTTTGGATGGGTGCTAATTTGTAGGGTTTTCCATTTTAATAATTTTATTTGTTGTGCTTTCTACCATGCTACCTAGTTGCTTTCCTATTTCCCTAGCATTTTAAATTTTTCGATGTATATCTCTCTATTGTTTCTTGCCCCATATGAAATGTCATCCTTATTTGGTAGGTGTTTTCGTCAATATAGTGTGAATAATTTTCCATCACACAGCTTTTTTGGGGTTTGTCTACGCAAATAGCTTGTAAGGCCCATTCATCAGGGTATTTGATGAAATGAAATGATTATAGATGATCGCCAACTAATGGTACCTATAGAGATTTACTCTAACAATATTATAAAACATTTTTACATCATGAACTAGTCTCCTCTATTCTCTTAGCTGATGCTATAAGCACTTATTGCTGTTGTCAAATATTTTACTCTCTAGTCCCATTGAGCTATTTCAGTTATTTGTGGACATTGATCTATTTTCATTTCATTTCTTCAATTTTTCCGACTTTTATGCGTCACCTTTGGCCAGTGCCTTCTTTCTTACCTATGCTTTTTTTGCTTAAGCATTCCATCCAGCCAGAGTAGTAGGGGTAGCAGGAGCCACGCATTCCAGCCAGAGCCCAGCAGGGGCAATGCAGAGGCAACAAGAGTCATGCAAGGCTAACGCAAGCCCAGTCAAGGCAGCACAGGGGTAGTGTGAGCCCTTTAGGTGTGACGCAGGCCCTTACTGAGCAGCGCAGAGGCCGACATAGGCCAGTCAGGCTAATGTAGAGGACTTCAGAGCAACTTATTACTGTAATTTTTATTTCTTTGTTGGGTGAACTGGTTTTGGTGCCCAGGATTGTTGTACTTAGATTCTGCATAATAATGAAATCCCTCTAGAGCTAGCTGCATCGGTTTTCCCACATTCGGTTTTTTCCGAGGACAATTGTCTAGAAAATCTATGTGTCACTTTGTCTATAAGCATGTTATTCAATGTTTGATATGTATGTGGAGGTTACTAGTTGTATTTACTATTTACTTTGCTAATTTATTGAATATTTCAGAAATTAACTTGTAACTTAATTCAATTAGGAGAAGTAAATCAAGATATTGCATTAGGGTTTCTTAGATTAAGAAATTTTCACATTCCCTAGGTCTAGCCCCATTAAGTCACCTAGGGCAACAATTTCCCAGGAATCTACATAGATGAAAACTTCTATCTCCTACAGACAGTTGTGTTGTTGGGTGCCCTCACTCTCCTTAGAACTTGGGCCAATTCCGACAGTGGAATCTTTGGATACCTCAAGCCCTAGCCCTAGGATCAAGTTTTTCCTAGGTGTTGCCAAGGGTAAACCATAGTAGGATCAATTTTACCTATCAAAGTAAAAACTCGTGTTTGATCCTTTCCCCTCACCTTGTCCAGGATAGGAACATCATTGGTTGCTAAATTCCATCCCCGAACCTAGGCTGGGTCCACTTGGCCCCATGTGGTCCCATTTGGTGTCAAAGGCCTCTCATCAAGGACCATTTGAGAATCCAAGTTCCCAAAGGATTTTATGGATTGAGGACTTCCTTCATAAGTATTATTCTTCTCCCTAAACCCTTCAATCCCCTTCCTCTCTCCCTAGAAGATAAACTCCCTTACTTAAAAGGAAATAAAGTCCCACCCTTTATTTTATCTTAGGGAAAGGGTTTCGAGGGTCACTTCCCACCAATTCATTGACCTATACTCTACAAGTGACTTCCTAAAATTTTGGGACTCCACCCATCAATGAAATTCCGTGAAGAGCAAGTAGCCTTAGATGTGGTGACAATGGGCTAAGCCTCCATTGTTTCCCTTGTACTAGCAGTTGCCCTCTTAGGAACCCCTTTTAGGTTCACTACTAGTTTGAGTGGTAGCAAGTTGTTCACAATTCCATTGTGAACAACTCTTTGGTATGCCCATTTTTTCCATACTACAGCTCCAAGATGAGAAGTCCAAGGCTATGGAGGCTGCCTTTCTTCTCACTGAATCAATCCTCTACAATATAGTGAACTAGGGCTAGTTGTTTGGCCCACTTGACTGTTACTTTATTTCTTCAAACTCTGCGCATCCTTAGGCCCTATACACCTTCCCTTCTACCAATTTTGTTTTTCCTTCACTAGAACAAGAGCCAGGGCTCTTCTTTGACAGTAACCTAACAACCCTCCAAATGTACTTGGACTACCATCAATCTGCCCAACCATAGTCAATTATTGGCCCACAATATTATCTTCATCTAGGGCTCTTCAAATCTGCCACCTAACAATGGTTTGAGTCCTCTCAAGATCAGTGGTCTTGTGTATCGAAAATTTGATCTTTGTTGTCCAATATATGAAAAAATATGAAATACTCCTCTTATCATACTTCTAAAAATATGTAGATGACTTAACTAGGGTCGCAAATCAGCCACTAACAGTCCATTTACTATTTTTTTATAGGTTTCTTCAGATCTTTGTCTAAAACTTTATGGAAAGTCCACCAAAATCAACTCTTCTACATGTCAATCCATTCTTCATATGGCACATTTCTTTTGCATGCTCAATCTTCTGCTTAGGTTCCACCCTCCTTTGGATCTGTTGTCCCCACACATACTGAATCTGCAAACCATCTTCCAAATCTGCGGTCTATATTGCAGAAATAAACCTCGCTCTAAGGGTCACAACCTGTCTTCTTCTACGCAAATTTGTCACAGTCTTAAAGGCATACCTTATGAACTAAACATGCTAGGAAATTGTCCTACTTAGGGAATTATACTTATGTACTTATAATTGTTGTAGAACAAACCCTATCCACACATAGAAAAAGCACGACTCTTGCCTCCATAAGAGACTCTACCTAGCTCATATGGATCCATAGATTATGGGAAATTTTTTGACTGAATCTTGACATGAACTTCAGATCTCAATGTCGACCCTAAAACTAGGGTTAACTCAATCAATATTATGCCTGCATTGACTTCTGTTATGGCTCTAAATTACAGTGCAAGCCCTCCTCCATTTATGTTGGTCTTTATCACAGATCTTGCGGCCTACTAACCACCACAAGTCAAGATGGTATCAACCCTCTCTTCTATTTCATGTAGAAAATATAACCAACGGGATTCAATCTGATCTTGTAATGTACTAAAACAAGATACTGAATCCTTCCAACAATTTTTTGAAACAAAACACGATCGCACAATCACATATAAGTAAGAGAAAGAAATTATCAATCAAACAACACAAGATGTATCTAGGGAAGTAACTTCTCAAAACCCTCTATCTCTATTTTTTATTAATTCAAGGAATCATGAAACAATACAATGCTTAATCTCTCTTGAGATTCTCCAGCACTCTGCCAATTGTCTCATGCTAATCTAGGAAAAAGGGGTCTAGTACTTAGCCAATTCTCAACCTTCCTCCAGCCTGCCTTGCTCACGCAATTCCTATGGAATTATCTCCATATTAATTATGAAAATCAACCTTCCTTGATTTCACAATCCATCATGGCATCCAAATGAATTTATAATTGCACATGGGAAATTTTCTATAAATACAACTGATAGTTATGTTCCTCTGAATTGTGTTACAATAAGGATCAAGGGCCTTTTTATTATTTAAAATAAAATAAAACCCTAAACAACCAAAACCCTAACCCGAGGAGATGTAGCACCAAGCGTTTATGGGCCCCGTTGGGGTTAGTTGGGTAGCCAACTTCCCTGGGTCATAACTTGGTCATGTCATATTCGTTTGATGCACATGATACCTCATTAGAAAGATCTCTCCGAGGACTACAAATGCTAATGTTAATGTGATTTCTAGGAAATCACCAAACCTTTCATGCCCAAAAAATGTCGTTTGTGGCCTCAAAACGGCTCCGAAAGTTCAGGACTCGAAAAACTGACAAAAATAGTAAATTGTGCTATAATTAAGGAAACTAAAAAATTGAAAGAGACAATGGCGAGGGCCCAAGTGGAATAGGCAAGTTTCCACCAATATCCACCTCGATCAACTTAACTATAATTTCTTGAGCTAACTTAGTCATCATGAATTAGTTAACTCACACAAGTTGTTATGAGATGAAATTACAATTTCTTGTCCAATTTATTTAAGGGAAAAATAAATTAAATGCCTCACATTCCTCACTCCTGGTACATCAAAATTCCTCACTGGTGTGGGTGCATTTTTTTTTGTCCTTTCTAGTTGCCAATTTCACTATTTATTGTTGCAAATTTCAACAATCCCTCTCAATAAGAAAGGAATTCAATCTATCCCCATCCGGTACCTTTGGAATGTTCTACATGATACACTTCTCTAGTGTTGTTTGCACCTGCAAATCTTGAAACTGAATAGCCTCCAAACAACTAAATCAGTATAATGCATCTGTCATCAGATTCTTCTGACTATTGTTAGCTACTGCACATGTCTAGTACTAGATTCTCTACGTTGCTGCTGACATTTGCATCCGTGCCCTTTGAATTGTTGCTAACTCTGATTTGTGCTCTAGTATTTGACATCTGTCACTCTGATTTCTGTCTTGTTGGCATCTGACTACATCAATATAACTTATCCTTCCTACTACTGTTCCACTGTGGGCTCCTCATAGCCAGGTTCGATCCATGAGACACGCCATCTCAATAGACCTTGCCCAAATTTTTTATCTTGGTATTATGTCTACACATCACCCCACCTTACACCTCGAGGTATGGCTGCTCCCTCTTCCCATCTGGCTCAAAATTTCCCCCTCATGGAGGTCTCTGCTTGAGTGTACGCTTCCACTCTGTCTCCTCTCTACTTCTCTAATTGTGGCAGCAAATCCACAACCTTCTAAGACTACTTCTCATGAGGCTGCATGTTAAGAGGTAATTTATGCTCCCTCTAAACCACCAAGTCTCTAAATTCTACCTTTCTCCTCAAAGCTTTGGATGCATATGGTACCTCAAGTTCATATAGGTTCTTGACTTGCACACAGTGTAATTGTCTCGATGTTACAAAAAGTTTCTAAAAAATAGTTGATTTTAAATCGATGATATCTCCCTCATCCGAACTCCTATTTGACCAATTTTTTTTTTCCATTTGGATAGTTTTTCGCAAGGAATCAGAATATTCTATTTGTTTGTGAAAATTTTACACAAAAATATTTAGATATTATCTGCAAACTCACCACCCAAAAAAATCCTTCTCTGGTACCATGTAGAAAATCTAATCAATGAGATTCAATCTGATCTTATAATCTACTAAAACAAGACATTAAATCCTTCCTATAATTTGTGGAAACAAAACACAATCGCACAATCACATATAAGTAAGAGAAATAAATTATCAATCACACAACAACATGATGTATTTGGGGAAAGCAACTTCTCAAAACCCCTCTATCTCTATTGTGTATTAATTCAAGGAATCATGAAACAATACAATGCTCAATCTCTCATGATATTCTCCAGCACTCTGTTAATTGTCTCCCATTGATCTAGGCAAAATCGGTTTAGTACTTAGCCAATTCTCATCCTTACTTCAGCCTGCCTTGCTCATGAAATTTCTAGGGAATTAACTCCTTATTAATTAGGAAAATTAGTCTTCCTTGATTGCACAATCCATCATGGCATCCCAATGACTTTATAATTGCACATGGGAAATTTTCTCTTAATACAACTGATAGTTATGTTCCCTTTAACCTCTGACATCTCAACTGGGTATTCCTCGAAACTAACATGCATGCAACTATTAATAGTAAATTATCAGTTATCTGATTGATCAGTCATTGTGAATTAAATATAATTTAATTCATTAGACCTCTCACTAGCTCATCACTCAATTATAACTAGTTAAACTGATTTTAACTCATTTAATTGATTTAATTACACTTTCACCCCACTAATGCATCAACTTCAACTGGACCCCCAAAATATTAGAATCCCTCTAGATGCCTCATCTTAGACCCTCAACTCAAATTTCTTGAGCTAACTCGGTCATCATGACTTAATTAATTGACACAAGTTGTTATGAGATGAAATTACAATTTGTTGTCCAATTTATTTAAAGGAAAAATAAATCAGACGCCCCAAATTCCTCACTCCTGGTGCATCAAAATTCCTCACCAGTGTCGGTGCATTTTTTTTTTTGTCCTTTCTAGTTTCCAATCTCACAGTTTCTTGTTGCAAATTTCAACATTTCAGAATTCGATGCGGCCTTCACACAAAGACACCATTGCAATCACATGCCCATATTCTCATGAGAAACCTCTCTTAAGCTCAATCTACCAGAAGAGAACCAACAATATTCCATCCTAATTCCTAGTGCAAACTGACCATTAAGGTATGCAACATTATTCTGAACCCTCACATGATGATCTTTCTCTTGGAGGATGATCATGACCTCCCTTTAGCAACCCTTACTTGGCCCTCGTACTCAACCTACTTTAGGACTACATCTCTCTTCGCCCCCTTGATGTGCCAGATAGTGGGAATACATGTCAAACATGCTAATATGTGCCAAGTGATAAGGAATGCCAAGATGTGCAAGGGTGTGTCAATGTGTGTCAAGGACTTTCAAGACAACGAAAGGGAGAAAAAAGTTAAACTACAAGGAAATGAACACATAAGAGGGTTAATAAGTCATCAGTTTACCTTTTCCAAGAGGGACATGCTAGGCACACCAACACTAGGCAGAAATAGGTGCCAAGTGCAAAGTCTTAGTGCATTCTAAGTGCCAAGTATTCCTTTGTTGCTTCTCATCTACTTTCCAATAATTGATCATCACAAATAAATTTAATATCAAACCATTCCAATTCATACCAAGGCATATCAACATATTCCATACATTTTAGGACTTTCCAAGCGCCAACACGTGCCAAGCACCAATATGTGTCAGGGAGTGTTATGCATGTTATGAAGTGGAAGGGAATGTTGAAGACTGCTAAGGTGTGCTAGAGAGTGATAATGCATGTTGATGAGTGTTAAGGAGTACCGGGAAAAAAAATTAAGGGAGCACTAGGTAAAAATTCATGGAAGTTAATGAATATGAGGAACGTGTGCTAGAGACTAGTGTTAATGAGTGTTATTTGTCATGCCAAGGAGGGAGTGACAAGGTATTCTAAGCATTGGTAAGGCATGCTAGGGAATATCAAGGCATGTCAAGAATTACCAAAGTGTGCTTAGAAGTTCCAATGTGTGCTATTATATCATGTGCCAATTAATGGTGATAAGATATGCCAATACATGCTAGGTGCTAAGGATGTGGTGCAAGGTGCCAGGGTATGTCATGTGTCAAGGCAACAAAAGGAAGAACCAATAAGAGGGTTAATAAGTCAGGACTTTATCTTTTTGAAACGGGGCATGCTAGGCACACTAATAAGAGGTCCCAATACATGCTAAGTGGCATTGTGTGCCAAGTGCTAATGTATGTCAATGCATTCAACCAAGGTGTTCCAGGGCATGCTAGGGACTACATGCAGCATGCCAACACATGCTAGGAGAGTTCCATGTTGTGCTAGCACATGCCTTCATGTGCTTGGGCGTCAGTGTCATCACAAGATGTTCTAGGTACAAAGATGTTCCAAGACATGTGGGGTGCTAATAAATGTTAGTGTGTGCCAAAGCATCAATTTAAGGTGTGCCCAAATTGTTGAGGAGTGTTAGGTCTTTCTCATTAATAGAATTGTCAGAGCTTGATTATGTATTAAATAATATATTTCCTACACACAATAATGGAATTTTATCTAAAGGGAATTTTCTAGATAATAAACTTAATAGATATGAATCATGTGTTGACTCATAGGAAATCTCTATTCGAGTAGTAATTACTTGAGGGAAATGATACACACTAATTACTTCTTAAAAAAATGACTGACTCTAACCACTATGGCCTTAGACATATTATAAAAAATACTCCATAATAATGGTCTTAAATCGTTATCTTTTGAGAAAAAATATATTAACAGGCACATAGCATCATCAAAAACTCATTGGAATGATCAATGATGACCGAAATTTTTTTACCATAACCAAAAGTAACAAAAAGAGCATTAGTGAGGGTCATTAAAAGTTCATCACTAGAAGTGTCACCAAAGAGAGAATTAGTGATGGGCCTTTAACGACCCTCACCAAAAGTGTCATTGAAAATGGCTTTGGTGACGGACCATAAAGGACCATCACTATATACACTTACAGTGACAACTTTTTAAGGACCGTCACCATATGTGACATTGGTGAGGGACCTTAAAGGTCCGTCACAAGCATGACCCTCACCAATGTGCTTTTTTCTTATAGTTCCTATCTGTTTTCAGCACATAGCACAAGAAAGAAAGAGACAGAGACTGGAATATATAAAAAGGAATGAAATATAGAAAGGAGAGCATTGGAGAGCCTCACATTCTCGTTTTCTCTGCCACCACAAGCCCAGCCGCAAACATGGAATGGAATTATTTGGCTCGTGTTCTCTTAGCAGTCTGATGTGAAAATTCCAATAGGTTGAGAGAAGGATTTCGAAAGCTCTAATTCTTGTTCAGTAGATTTAGCCCTCAAGTCCGATGCTGACAGTTGAGCTCAGAGTAGGGGTGCACTGTGATACGGGATTTTATATTTTATATTTGATTAAGTTCTTGTATCGTGCCCCCATTTTCAATGGAATTCATTTACTTGATGGGAAAGAACTCTGGTAATCCTTTCTTGAATTTCTTCTTATTAGGATCAAGAAATAGAGATATATTGAATTAAGAATCAACGATCTATTGAATTGAATTCTGGAATAAGAAAACTCTGCATGATTTATGAAACAACGATCCATTGAATTGAAAACAGGAACAATAAAACTTTGCAGGATTTGATTGAGAAACAACCATCTATTGAACTGAAGTTGGGAACAAGAAAAATCTGCATGATTCAAGAAATAGAGATAAATTGAATCGAAATCAGGAGCAAGGAAACTCTCCAAGATTTGATTAAGAATTCAATGAACAGAGAATGAAACCATGAGTGTTAAAATCAATACAGATGATAAGACACAGGATCGGGGAAGTAATAGTCAAGGTATATATACAATTCAAGAACATCCTCACTCAGGTGCACAACAGGGATTACACCAGAGAAAGAACTCTTACAAAGATATATGTTATAAACCTACCACCTCAGTAAAACAAATCTTTTTTGAACACAATGATCTCTGGAATAGAGTGGCAGGATTACAGAAACGAGCTTTGATTGGCAGGTGGCTATTTCCAGAGGATCTTTCTGTAGATATGACTGAATGGGTTAAATCAAACTGAACACCAATTCTAGGATACACTCCCAAAGTAAACAGAATGATGGGGAACTGGTTTAGTGTGCATTTCCTACATGAAGAGGATTGCAAAAAGATTATGAGTCTAACTTGGGTTAAAGGAAGAAGCTTCATTCAATTGCTCCCATGGTATTTGGGATTTAACTCTGTTATAGATGCTCCAAAGAGCAATTGTATTTGGGTAAAAATACCAGGCTTTCCGCTCGAATTCTGGACTTTAAAGACCTTACAAGCTATTGGAAACTCGATTGGGATAACAAAGTATCTAGACCCCCAATGTATTGGCACGGTGGACAAGCGAATTGCTTGGATATTAGTTGAAGTCACTTTGCAAGGAGGATTTCCATCTGATGTGGATCTCATTTGGGGACAACGAACTCATTGCCAGAGAATAGACTACGGGGCATCCCATTTATATGTCTAATTTTCCATCACACGAGTTATCTACAATAAACCTGTCCAATGCGTTACTGGAGAAGGGATTGTTGCAGAGAAGGCAAACACCTCACAATATGGAAAAAAAACAAAAAGGAAATGGCTCTGATTATGGTAAGACAACTCCCCTTTTCAAAAACTCTGTTAAATCAACCTCATCTGATTTTAACTCTACTTCTCAAAAGATTAATAAGACCAGGAATAAATCTGATAACCTGGACATTTCTCTCTCTCAAAAATCACCTTCATCTCATAAGTCCATCCCACCACACTATGAAATTCCACTTGATGAACCACAGGGAGTTATAATATTAGATCTTCACACCTCGCCACGGCATCTGCTCACATCCGAACCGTTAGAGGTGTCTCCTTCTATGCCACCACTTGAACAGGCCTCTCCAACTTCTCCAATTGAACCGATTCCACCACTTTGTACAAAATCACCTAAAAATATTATACTGATTCCTCCACTTTGTTAGAATCACCTAAAAATATTGTTGACAGCGACTTAGAGGCAATTCTACACAACCCTTTGTTAGATTTAGCAGCACTCACAGTATATGGAAAACCATCTACTTCTGGTCTACACATTTCTCCAGAATTGGCTAAAAGTATTACTATTCGAAAAACCTCCAAAAATGGGTCCAGACATTTTAGGAGTCAAATGAAAACAAAGTCGTTGTTTCAAGGTGAATTGATTGACCTACATGATGTGCCAATTGTGTCATCATATGATCTTCGGGGCCTTAGAGCGGGCAACCCCAGTACATCTCAAATATGATGACTATCTTATCCTTAAATATTAGAGGAGTAGGTGGATCCTCAAAAAAACTCTGCCTGAATAAAATGTTCTCTGATTTTCTGCCTTCGATGATTCTTCTCCAGGAGACTTTATGTAGTAGGACCGTTGCAATAGATGTAATTCTTATGATCAGACCAAACTGGAACGTTGTGGGGGTGGACGCAGAATACAGGGCAGGGGGATTAATAACAGCATGGGATCCTTCCATTTTTAGCCTTAGAGCTTACAATTTTTTTGGAGGTATTCTACTCTATGGAAATATCAGAGAGTTGGGAGAAAAAATTCATATTGTTAATCTATATGCTCCATGTAGAAATCGAGTCTCCTTATGGGATCGAATGGATCAATCTGGTATATTGAATATCAAATATATAATGATTATTGGGGACTATAATGCTTCTCTCTCGCTGGATGAGTCCTGGGGTGATAGTTACAGAGGGATCCTTTGGCTAATAAGATTGGAAAAATGTTCTTGAATTCGGGCTTCATCAACATCAAGCCATCTCCTCTTGTCCCTACATAGACAAATAGACGCAGTGGCCACAATTTCATCGGCAAACGTCTTGACCAAATTATGATGAAGGTTCCTCTCAATACAATGCTGGGAAATGTCAGAACAACGATTTTCCCTTCATGCTCATCTGATCATATGACTATCTTATTAACGTGGAAAAGAGAGGAAAGGACAAGTGGAATCCCCTTTAAATTCAACAGAATTTGGTTACAAGATCCAGCATTCAATGAACTAGTGATCAAATTTTGGAATCAGGAGGATAATGTCTCCGGTGTTGATGGATGGAGAAAATTCGCAGATAAGCTACACAGACTAAAATTTATTGTGAAGACTTGGCAGAAGGATAAGAATTCCAGTCTTGATAAAGAGCTCAGGGACATTGAAAATAAAATACAACAAATATTTAAACAAACGAAATATTCGACACCTAATTCTTTAAAATTTTCCACTCTCAAAATGCTGGAGACAAGAAAGATTGAAATACTAAGGATACAAGAAACAACATGGAAATTAAAAAGAAGAGTGCAATGGCTAAAAGAGGGTGACCTTAATACTAATTTTTTTCACAATTGTGCCAACAAACACAGAAACAAAAAATCTATCTGAAATCTTAAGGCGGTTGATGGCTCGATGAAGTATACAAATTCTGAAATATAGATCGAGGCATTCAAATATTTCTCTGACTTTTATAAAGCTGATAATGAGATTGACTCGCTAAATCAAACATGGTTTTTACAACACTTACCAATTATGTTTGACCAGGTAGCAAATGAAATCTTGGAAGCAGAGATAACCAAGAAAGAGATTGAATCGGCTCTAAAGGATTTCACCCAGGGCAAAAGTCCTGGCCCGGACAGCTGGCCGGCCGAATTTTACTCACACTTCTATGATTTAATGGTGGATGAGATCCTCACAGTGGCCAAACAGATTAGAGTAGTGGGTCGTGTTCCTGCTGATATGAATTCAAATTTTCTAAATATCATTGAAAAATCATCTTCCCCTGAACAATTCTCAGACTATAGGCCTATTGCACTTTGTAATCTAATATACAAGATAAATTCTAAAATAATTACAAACAGAATCTGAGCAACCTTATCGTCTAGGATTTGAAAAGAGCAATTTGGATTTCTAGGTGGAAGGTCCATACATGACGCAATCGCGATTTCTCAGGAGGCTCTTCATTAAATTCACGCAAAAAAATCTGAGGCAATCATCATGAAGATTGATATTAAGAAGGCATTCGACTTTGCTGATTGGTATTTTATTCGACTTATTCTTCTCAAGATCGGTTTCTCAATGAGGTCTCTCGGGTGGGTTATGGCCTGTATCACCTCTGTGCAATATGAAGTCCTCATAAATGGTATTCTGACAGAATTCTTTGGAGCTGAAAGGGGTCTGAGGCAGGGATGTTCATTATCCCCCCTCATTTTTATTCTAATCATGGACTGCTTCAGCAATGTTGTGAAGATGGCAGAGGAATGAAGCTACTTTAAAGGTCTATCTTTCTCCCCTTCGGTAACTGTCACACACTCACTATTTGCTGATGATTTATTAGTATTTAGTATGCTGAACAGAAATCAATGGTTTTACTTGCACTATATCCTCATCCGATTTCGGCATACCTTTGGGCTTTGCATCAACAATGACAAATCCCTTCTTATATACAACGAGGGTGACATGGAGGAAATAAAATTCATAGCAGCTTTTATGGAAACAAACAGTCGCCATATTTCTAAGGGACTCACCTACCTAGGATTTAGACTGAAGGCATGCTCTTATACTACTGCTGACTGGATCTGGCTTGTCGAAAAGTTCAGCAAGAAGATAAACAAGTGGTAAAACAGATCACTTTCGATGGGAGGTAGATACATATTGATAATGGTTGTTCTGTCACAATATGTTGTCTACTAGTCGCACCTTTATTTCCTCCCGGCATACATAGTAAAGAAAATCAATTATATGATTGCAAACTTCCTATGGGGTTCATCTCCTGATCACACCAACATACATCTTTGCAAATTTAGCGAAATATCGGTTCCGAAAAGAAATGGAGGCTGGGATTACTAAAAATTAGATCTTTCGCCAATGCTTTATTGATAAAATCCCTTTGGCGCGCTCTTAATTGTGATGGAAAATGGTCGAGCATCATTAGATTTAAATACATATAGAGTGACCAATTAAAGCTTCTTTATTCAGGTGGATCTATCAAGGCATGTCAGGCATCTGCAATTTCGATTAGTTTTTGCAAGATCATGCCCTTGCTGAGTCAAAGACTTGCATGGAAATTTGGGAATGGGCGTAATATTTTCATTGGGATTGACAAGATATTTTCATACTCTAAACAATATCAGATAGATGAACACTTATTACACAGATTACAGCATACAGGCATATTTACTTTATCGTACCTTATCCTCTGCTGGTCCCTTGATGCTCCCATTTGGAAATCCGTTAACAGGTTGGGCATATATGGAATTGATTTACCGGCATGGAACGAGTATAAAAAATTTCTACAAGGACTGGGACTATTGTATAACAGAAATGGTGACAAAATGACTTGGAACGGAAGAACATCTGGATCAGGCTTAATTGTGAAGGACATTTATGAAAATCTCATTCAGCCAAATCCTTCTGCTGTGCCGTCTCCCTTCTACTTTGCCTGGCACCTAAATATTCCAAACAAGATTGTATTATTTATATGGCTATTATGGAAAAATAAAATATTGACTTGGGATGTTTTATGTAGGCGGGACTTTATGGGTCCTGGAAGATGCCCCATTTGTCAATTGTAGGAAGAAACCTCATCACATCTCTTTTCTACTTGCCCTTTCAACCTTTCGATTTGGATGCATTTCTCAAGTGTTATTCGCAATTCATCTTGGTAGCCTTCTGATTGTATACAATCTATTACATCATGGGCTGGAGTCACATATCCATTAAACACTACACCTTTCTATGTTATATGGGAAATCTGGAATGCCAGAAATCGATGTTTTTTTGAAGATTCCCTTCCTCACTCTGCCTTGATCATTAAGGATATCTTGACTTGGATCAATATAAATTCATGCATCGTCTCTGATATAAAATATCTTTCTAGACGAATTAGACCTCATCAGATCATTCTCCTGGCATTATTTTTCGATGGTGCATACATCAATGGAATATGCGACTGCAGGGCTTGGATTCGTCTTCACAACAACGACCACTATCAAGTCTATTGGAACGGGGGATCTGGCTCAAACAACAAGGCTAAATTTATGGCACTCTGGGGAGGTCTGTACATTTCATATAATCTAAAACTCTCAGACATCTATATATACGGAGACTTGAAGATTACTATAGATGGGATCAATGATCGCTATAATCTACAAATCCATCGCTGCTTTGGTTGGATTCAGAGAATTAGAAACATTCTACAGAAATTTCAGTCATATAGTATTGAACACATCTATAGAGATTTGAATGCTAGAGCTGATAAGTTATCGAAGAAAGGACTGGATTGTATTTCTGGAGAGTTTCATATTCATCTCTACAGGGGTTCCCTTTGCCTTGATAATCGGATACTCCCTATTCCTTAACAGTCGACAAATGATGGGCACCTTCTTCTGGAAGTGGGCCTGTTTTCTAATTTGTTTCTTCGATGTTGGGTGCAAGCGAGCCTTCTTCTGCAAGTGAGGCTACTAGTGGCTTCTTGGCATTGACTCTGTTCTTGGCATTGCTTCATCAGACAGGATTCATTCTGAATCTCATTTTTTCCTTCATTTAGGAGTCTTAGATATCAGTCTCAGAGATCACTCAGTATCTGAGTTACAGTTGGTTCTTGTATTGTGAGGCATTGAATTCCAGTAAAATCGAAGGCCATTATGGGATTTTCTATTCATGGGTTGTTATGGTAAATGCTTAGAGAATACTTAGAGGATTGGGTTTCCAATTGTTGGATTCTTCGGGACTAAAATTGGGTGTAAGGTCTTATGATGTAATCACTTGTATTTGAATGAATATGAACTGTAATACAACAGTGTTTTTTTCTTACTAAAAAAAAAGTATAAGTTAACACAAAATTATTTGAAATTTGATATGTAATTTCTTAATTTATTATCTAATTTATATTTACTAAGTGTATTTTGTTATATGAAGATGCATTCGCACATCGTTGCAATTTCTCAGCGTTCTTCATTTTTATAAACTAATAGTGATCGTAAGTATAAGTTGACACCAAATTATTTAAAATTTAATATGTAATTTCTTGATTTATTATCTAATTTATTTTTTAATATATTAATAATAACAATTATTTTATATTTTGTTGACTGGGTTTGAATTTAGAATCCTAAAAAATATAACGTTTTATTATCACAATAATATCTAATTGAACTACCTCTCAGTCATTACTAAATATTTTTAATGTAATTCATTGTTATTATATTAAAAACTTAAGTGATAGCAGCATCTAACATCATAAAATATATTTTCCCTTAAATTCATTAGTTGTATTTTATATAATATCTAATTGGTATCAAAATAAAATAATAAAATATCAATGATATATAAACCAAATATTTTGAATTCTAATTAGAATCTTGCTATTAATTTTTTGTTGTTGGACTAATTGAGAGTGCCATCTAATAGGATTGAATTTTTTTGGTCAAAGTATGACCTAGCAAACGAAAGCCCATGTGAACTCATGTTATTTGATGACAAAAGGGAAATAATGAATGTGGTAACGTGCTCGATTATCCCTTGGATTAGGTGGAATTTAAATAAAGTGCCATTATCTAAAGTGGCATTGATAGCAAAGTCGTCTTATTCCAAATGGTATCGATTATTATCAATGAAATCTACACTTTGTTTTGCTATCATCCAATAACTTAAAACCATCCAATCTCTTTCTAAATCCAATAACAATGAAACCATTATAAAAGAAAAAATCATAAAAAATCCGTCCTTTCACATTTCTTTATCAAATCCCCATAGTCCCTTTCACATTTATTTATTTCCTTTTTAAAGTTCTTTCCCGTTTCTCCGTCTTCCGTCTCCTTTATGAGAGTTTTTTAAAATGGCAATAGAGGAAATAGAGGCCGGACAAAGTAATGGAAAATTTTGTCACACAAGTTCCTTTGGAACAAGATCTTCGAGTCATGGATATTCATAGACATTCATGTACAATGACTAAGGCAATGAGAAGGAAAGCATATAGTTCGAATACCTCCATTAATAACGGTATAAAACAAGTCCCCATCAAAGGGTTAAAATAAGTCCCTCGTTTCTTTTTAGTGACAAATAATTTCTTTTTGAAAAGTCATGTACATGGCATAAGAAAAACAATTCCTTTTAGAACTTCTTGTAAAGGAAGTTAGATGTCTATAATATGTAATGTGGACAAAGTAAAGATCATATAACATTTCTTCTTTTGATAAGTTAGACATTGTAGAAGAAAATGGAAAAAATTAAAAAATGTTAGGTTTGGATATGAATAGATCAAAATTAAAAAATGATAGGACTTATGTCAAAATAAAATAATCATATCAAAAAAATCTCAGGGTTAGATTCTTTAAAAAATGAAGGTAAAAAGACTTGAAAATGCTAGGCATAGAGAGGCGCAATAAAAGAAATAAAATTGCTTACTTTCAAATAAATAAATAAAAAAGAAATGAGTTATATGCAGTTTGTTAAAATGCCACAACCCAAAAAAAAAAAAAAAAAAAAATCATATTGCTTAAACATGATCAAAACTATTTAAATTGATGTAATTAGACTTATAAAACAAATGACAACTAGACTAAATGTGCCAAATTCACATTTAGATTAAATTATGTTTTATTAGTATTAATAACTTCATTAAGCGGTTAATTATTTATGAAATAAAAAGCATGTAATGATTTTATTCTAAAGTCACAATGCAACAAATTTCTTTTGTCGTTTTGCATTATCATCGGAGAAAATTTCAATGGTTGACCTCTTCCTCGCCCAGATCAACAACAGGGAAGGAATTTCACACCCCCTTTCTATGTTTCTCATTAATAGCAAGGGGGGTCTGAAAAGTGATTTCCTTTCGACGGGCCCCTTGCAAACGTGTTGCTCTCCCCCCCTCCCCCCCCCCCCCTAAAATACTGTTTACCGTCACCGACGCCCTACGAAAACTGCCTTCCTCCCAATATTTGTTTGACTCCCACCAACGTCCATACCTTGACACCCAATCACATCCTGCCACCTGTAACTATCCCATTATGCTCACTCCCTTACCGTTGCATTCTACCATCCCGTTACACATGCTCCTTTACCGTTATCTGTTACTTTCACTGTCACCCTCTCTATTACCATTATCCATTAAACCTCCATGACTTGTTCCCCAATAGTTATCCCTCATAGCAATAACCTCAAACATTATATAAATAAACATTAGCCTTCCTTGCGACATTCTTTCATTCATTCCGTTGTTCTGTCAAAATTGCAGGTTTTCAACCAGACACAATTTCGTTTCTTATGTTGTTTATCACCCTTGTCAATAGAAATATTTCATAGGACTATCAGTTACTTGTAGAGGCCATCTTCTTCCGATATGAGATAACTTCATAAGCCTCTTTTCTTTTTCTCTATAGAAAGAAATGACACCAAAAGGAAAGGGTCGAAAACGAGTCACTGAAGAAACTGCAAATGTGTATGCCCCATTTGTTCTCGACCGTGTTCCATTAGTTGACCAGTTCTTCAAGATTATAGACACAGAATGTGAATTCAAGCTCTATGAATTGCATCTTTGGTTAAGACAAACATATTTATACAAACAATATGAATTCAAGCTTTGGGAGACTTTATTGCCTCTGTTCACCTTTCCTCAAACCCATGAGTTCCCTGATATAGTCACCTGGTGTCAAGCTAGGTATGATCCCCTTAAAAGGACTGTAGTAGCTCAGAATGGAGACAATATGATTTATACTAAACCCGATACCATAAACCAAATGTTGTTAATTTCACATAGTTATTCCCTCAACCATTTTCTAGGTTTCTCTCATGGGGTTATACCACAAACTGAATTTTCCTCAGAGAGCTTAGATTTTCGAAACATTTATTCCAGATGATGCTAAAATTCCAAAAAGGAAACCTCCTTTCCCATCCACTATGTTGCTTGAAGAAAATAGGCACATAATTTCCTTAATTTCCTATTTGTTAGGCTATCAAAATAATATAACAATAGATGAGTCAATTCTTGCTTACTTTTCCATTTTCTCCAAAGAGAGTCAACCATCGTTCATGTACAATTACAGCCAGTTCCTATTCTGAAAATGAATGTTAATTATTGTTGTGCTAGTTTCATTTTAGATATAAACTTTTCATTGCTTTGTTTTACTTATCCTTCATAGGTTTCTTTATGAGCATGTGATTGTCAAACAGTGTCCTTAGTGAAAGTATGAGTTTGTCACAAGCTTAAAAGGCATAATTTTAAATGACAGAACAAAAGAAATATAAAACACAACAAACACACATAACAGAGCATAACACAAAGAATTTTGATAAACAAGTTCACCCCTCTTGGGCTACACCTCCTTGGTCCCGCTTCATAGTGTGACCTTTGTATTAGCTTCAAGTGTCCTCAAATTATTGTTACAAACTTCAGAATCTCTTGGAACATATTCTAATGAGTTTAAAAAATCATAATCTCCCAAAAATGGCTATTTTTTTGTTGAATGTGGACTTTGGATGCTCTACAAATGACCCCAACACCTCGTGGCCCTAGCCTTCAAAAATATTCAAATGCACAAAAAACCTGTAGCTGACATTTTCTGCCTCTGCAACCTTCTCCATTGAGTTCCCAGCATGCCAATTAGCCCAGAATGACTTTTAGTGAGCTCAATTTGGTCGAAAATTGAGTGAGTTATGACCAAAACCAAATTTTCCCCAATTTCTCCTCTAAAATTGAAAGAACTGTGAGTTAACCTTCTAAAATTAGAAACCCGCCAAAATTGGTGTGCCCTCCATAATTTCTGCCAACTTAACCTTCAGATTAATTAGCGTTAAACACGTTTAGGGACAGATAAGAAAGGTTTAATGATAAGTGTAGTTTAAGCACTAATGACGTTTTAAATGTCACTAACCCACATTTTAACATTAATTAACCTTCATTACTTTTCCTCTGATCCAATGGTCTTAGCACCCAGTTCTCAATTCGTGGCCACATGGGGAGGGTGTTGGGCCGAGGGGCTGGCCCCCTGCAACCCCCAATGGTTAGGTAGTGAAAATTTAAATAAAAGCGGAGAATATATAGGGTAAACCCTGGAGAAGAGACGGTAAGGCGGTTACTTGGCGAGCATGAGGTCAAGGGTTCGAGCGCCCACTCTGTCATAAACTTTTACACAATGATATAATAAAGTCCTCTGCTATATTTTTTTATTAGGCCAATCTAGAACCTCCGCCAATATGTTTAGAGAACCTTCCAAACTTGGTGATATCCATCGTGAAGGTGGGTTTGTAGCTTATATATATATATATATATATATATATATATATATATATATATATATATATATATATAATAATCCACCATAACCTTAGTATAATCATTAATATGACATACAATTCGACGCCTGTAAGTTAGGAGATGGCCCACCATAGAGGACACGTGGCGCCCTTTGGTTGGGTTATACTCTAACCCTTAAAAAAAAAAAAATTCCAACTTAGGAAGAATTGGAGGTCATTGGAAAATTTCTCTCTTCACTTAACCCATCTGGTGATTCTGAAGATGACACTTGTCATAATGTCACTAGCTGCAATTTGGAGAATATTCCCTGCAATGCTAGTTGTACCTACCACATCATCACTATACATGTTTTCCTTCTTTTTTGCCTATTTTGGAAAATGAACAGCAGACGATAAATTAGTCATACAAACTCGGATTTTGATGAAATGAGTTGCACAGAAATCCTGATGATGAGCTCTATCCAGTCGTTTAGGTTTGAAGAAATTTCGAGCACTTTCAATTTTTAGCTAAAAATTGAGCCCTAGATCATTCCTCCCCACTATAATCCTTTTAGACCCCAAAATATACTATTAATTGTTCAACAAGTGAGGGTACAACTCCCTCACTTTTACAATCTCCAACCATTTTTCCTTTGAAGGATTCTGACCTTTGAGTCCAAATCTAAGGTATTCAACATTCCCTCTTCTTGAAGTTCTGATTCTTCTGTCAAGTATGATATCTTGCTAAAGTTCATCAATATATTCTAGAAAGAAACTATCTATTGATGGAAAATAAACATGCTCTCCTTGATCATCAATCAAAGGAGGCTCAAACAATCTCAAATTCTCAACATTAATGAGAGAATATATTTTCATATAAGGAGGAAAATCTAGCTTGAATGCATTTGTACCAATGTTTTATAGAATTTTAAATGGACCATAATGGACTGGTTTGAGCTTTTTACCTTCCCCTTGAAATCTTTCTTTTCTTATTTACAACCAAATTTCATCACCAACTTGGAATTTGTGATCAACCCGATGTTTTTCATGCCTTGCCTTGTAGCTGCTTTGACTCTTTTCAAGTTGCTCTTGCACTGTGTGATGTACCAACTGAATTTGCTCAATGAACTTTCTGGATTTATCTATGTCACTATGTTCATCTATAGCAACATGTTTGTCAAATATAAATTCAAATGGCGATCTTGGTAAGTAACCAAAACATGCCTCAAATGGCGATGTATTTGTGGAAGAATGTTTTTCCCAGTTGTATGCGTGTTGTATGTACTGTAACTGTTTATCTCACAACTTCAGATGCTTGCTACAATAGCCTCTTAGAAGAGGAATAACATTCCTATTTACCACCTCTGTTTGACCATCTATTTATGGATGAAATGTTGTGCTTTTCTTCAAATTTGTATCCATCATGTCCCATAATTTTGACCAAAAATTCCCAACAAATTGATAGTATCAATCACTTACAATAGAAGTAGGAAGACCAAAATGGATCCATACATTTTGAAAGAAAAGATTAGCATTTTTTTCAGCTATAATAGTTTTCTTACATGCCATCAAAATACACATTTTTTTTAACCTATCTACCACAACATACAAACAATCATTACCTTTCCTTGACATAGGAAGGCCTCCTACAAAATTTATTGAGATGCTCTCCCAACGATGAGAAGGAACTAGAAGTGGTGTGTACAAACCAAGCTTCCTATTGCTAGGCTTACTTTTTTCACATAAATAACATCCTCTAATAAAACGAGAAACACTTTCATTCATGCGTGGCCAATAACAATACCTTTGAAGATGCACTATCGTCTTGCCTACACCGAAATTTCCTGCAATCAATGATGTGTGTGCCTCCCTTATGATACTGTTTCTTTCTCCTTGTGGTATACATAACTTTCCCAAGTGATACAAAAAAAAATTATTCACATGATAATCTAACTCTTCACTTTGGTTTCCCTTACTCAATTTTTCATACACATCCTCAAAATCACTATCATTCACACATTGAATGTAACTTTCATGCATAATAGAATTGTGCTTGAGAATAATAGTTGAATTTACAATAGGCCTAGAGAGCATATCAGCTACCTTATTGTAGATTCTTTTTTTTTACCTGATAACTAAGTGAAATTGTTGTAGAAAACATATCCACCTAAAATTTCTTGATTGCAACAATTTTGACTGTGATTGTAAGTACTGCAATGGATGATGGTCGGTATGGATAATGGTCTCTTTTCCCATCAAGTAATGCTTCCATTTATTTACACTTTGTACCAATGAATATAACTCTTTATCATATGTAGGATATTTAGTCACAACTCCATTAAAAATTTCAAAATTAAATGAGATAGGCTTAGCATGTTGCATGAGCACTGCTCCCATAGAATAATCATTGGCATCTGTTTGGATCTCAAATGACTGTCTTAGATCCGGAATTGCTAAAAACGGTGTCGAACTTATATTTTGATTTAAAGCATTGAATTATTTCTTCTACTAATCTCCCCAATGGAATACTTTCTTTATGCTTGTCAATGCATGTAACGGTGCTGCAATGGAAGAAAAATTAGCAATAAATTTCCTCTAATATTGTGCTGCCCCTAAAAATATTCTTACCTCGATAACTCTATTGAGTTTGGGCCAATTCAAAATGACCTCAACTTTGGAAGGGTTAATCTTCAATCAACATCCTCCAACAATGTGTCTCGAATATACCAATGAAGTCTTACCAAATTCCCACTTTGACATCTTAAGAAACAATTTCTCTTTTCTCAAAACACCAAGTACCTTGTTCACATGCATGACATGTTATTCTCTTGATTTGTTGAATATGAGTATGTCATCTAAGTAAACAATGACAAATTCATCTAGAAATGGTGTAAGTACATCATTCATTACTCTCATGAAAGTAGCTGGTGCATTTTTTAAGCCAAATTGCATAACTAACCACTCATACAATCCTTGTCTAGTCTGAAAGAAGTTTTCCAAATGTCTTCTTCAGCTATCCTAACTTGATGATAACCACTTCTCAAATATAACTTAGTAAAATACTTTTCATGCCTTAAGAAAATCATTAATGCATGGAAGTGGGTAGCAATTCTTTACCATAATTTTGTTCAGTGCACAGAAATCGATAGACATGCGCCAAGTCTTGTCCTCCTTTGGAACCAAAACTATTGGAGAATGACATGGCGAAGTAGATGGGCATATGACACCTTTATTCAGTAACTCTTGGATTTACTTCTTGATTTCCAAACTTTCCATAATTGGCATGCGATACATACCAATATTCAGAAGTGGAACATCTTACTGCAGCTGAATCTCATGTTGAATTCCCCTCTTGGGTAGTAACCCCTTTGGTACTTGAAACATCTCACCATGCTGACTTACCAAATCAAACAAATAAGATTTCAATTTTTCATCACATCCTTCAAAAGATTCATAATTAACATCTTCCTTTTTCTGATCATAAGAAGCACAAAATTTTCACTTGCATTTACTAGCCTCTTCATTTTCCCTACATTAACTAAAGAGATATTCAATTTCTTGCAATGAGCACTCACAATATACTCCACTCCATCTTTAATCAAATGATATTTGTTCTCATGACGGTAAAAGACTGCTTTCCTGTCATACAAATATGAACTACCCAAGATAATCCATGAAATGTCAAGTGGAACCACATCTAAGTCAACTTCGTCAACAAAGTTTGCAGTAATAGGAAATCTAAAACACATTTCCTTGTCACCTGTAAATTGGCATTATTGTGTCGAGAGGCGCATTCTACAGCCCAGTATGACCCCGATGTGTAAGCATGTCGGAAGCAAATATATATATATATATATATATATATATATATATATATATATATATATATATATATATATATATATAATGAATATTATTTAATAAAAATAACTTACATAACAATATAAATGAACAATTAAAAATAAATTTTAGCAATATAAATTTAAGATATGAAGAGTTTTAAGAACACTCAAAAAAGAGATATGGTAAATAATAAAAATAAAAATAAACCAAACTTATGGTAAATAAATAAAACCTATTTTTATACTTACTCAGGAGATATGGTAAATAAATAAAAAAATAAATAAACTAGAGGTATGGTAAATAAATAAAACCTCTTTTTATATTTACTCCATAAATCTATTTATATTTACAAAAAATCAAAAACAATTTTTATTTAGGTGAAACCTATGGGCCAAATACCATGGAACAAATTATTATTAATACCATAGGCTGAATACCATATTTATAAAATAGGTATAAAAAGGTAAGGTAAATAAATAAAAATATATCAAATAGGAGTAGAAATCAACATCTAATTATATTTGAAGCCTATGGACCAAATTAATAATAATACCATGAAAAAAAAAGCATTATTAACTTTAACATTAATATTAAAATATTAATATTATTGTTATTATTATTACTAAATCTAGTATTGATATTAATATATTATAATATTAAAATTTAATAACTTTATGTTAATGCGACAGCACCTGAATTGGACCCCAGGCCGCAAAAGACAAATCAGGGTAACAACTAAACCACGCTCAGCCTTGTCGCTAGCCCTACAAGGATAGGAGAGGGCTCTCTCCGTAAAACAATATTCAATAAAGTGCAATAGAAATATGATATTAGGCTAGATAAAATGATGGGGATAAAAGGTTTAAATAAAATGATGAATGAATGAATTTCAGGGATGTGTGGGATATAAAGGGACAGTTGAAACCGGGAATTAAATTAGGACACAGGGAATTTCATGGGGCAAGATAGGCAGGAAAATTAGTAATTAAAATTTAATGAGGATGGGATGGAAAGACTGGTGCGGAGATGAAAAGGGCACAACAAATGGATCCTTTTCAAACATAAGAAAAAACACGTAGCATGAATGATTTCCCAAGGTAGATCATATAAAATGGATTCTACCTTTCTATCTTGAAAGCATTCAAAAGGAAATTTTTATGGATGAATGGAACACATAAACAATTCACATATGAAACAAAGGAGGAAAACAAATGCTAACTCTCATACCACATGGATCCCACAAATCAGAGCTGCATCTCTTATTAATTCCTCTCAAACTGTACAATGTAGCGCAGAGATGTTCTTCCACACTATTCCCCTACTTTCTGAGTTACAGATTACACTTGTTGCTTACAAATGATTCATAATAAATAAACTGAAATGTGGAAACATAGATCCATAGAACAGGGAGCTGTTCTAACAGCTTCAAGAACTAAAGTACAATCATAGTAAATAAATACAACAATCTGCCCCTAAAAATAAGGGACAACATTGCATTTGATTGCTTGGAGGTTTTGTTGTTACACTGTATGAACGAAAATAGGTAATCTGATCAACAGATCTTCCTATTTTGCTGCTTGCTGTAACGATCTCTTCTTTATTTTAGTTCTCAGCCTTTTAACTGTCACTTTCTTTCCTTTATTGTTTGGAGAAAACTAATTTTTTATAATTTGCTGTTGAAACACAACATAATGAAATTATATGCTTTCGTGAAGGGAAAATTTAATCTTAAATGGGAAAATGGAAGGAAAATAGGGAGGAAATCATATTAATTGCAATCAGAATCGGAGCGAGGGCAGAGAGATATAACATATTAAAACATAAGTGTAATATGATAAAACACATTATAATACATATTGTAATATGTTTATTGCAATCGGCGATCAGAAGGACGTAGAAGGGGAGATGGAGCCCACATAATCACAATCGGGATCGGGGAGCGGGACAATATATATGAAACAATATTTCCGATGCGATTGGGGAAAACCCTTTGTAAGAAACAAAACGGATAATTTTTAACTTTTACAAAGGAAAAAGGGGTTTCATAATGAATGGCGGAGGGCTTTAAATGGTGGGACCGAAGGGTACGAATCGCAATCGGAGATCAGAATCAGGAGTAGGGCGGAGTGGTACATATAAAACCTCCGATGCGATTGGGAAAGGGGGAATGGGGATAACCTTTGTAAAAATGAAAATAATACAAATTTCGAGTTTACAAAGGGGAAAATCCTTTATATTATATGAACGGGCAGAAGATTTAAGTGGTGGGACCGACCAATCGCAATCGGAAATCGGAGGGGGCTGCGATTGGAGGAAGACTTACGATAGAAGGAGCTTGCGATCGGTGGATCGGAGTTTTGTGCAATTGATCGATCGGGGGATGGTGCGATCGATCGATCAGAAAAATTTGCGATTGATCGATCGAGACATGCAAATAAAACATGCGATTGGAAAAGGTTTGCGATTGCGATTAGATAAGGGGGTGCGATTGGCGGGATTCTATTAAACACTTTAACTTTAATATAAATTTAGAGGTATGGAGGGGAAGTGGTTTATACGGTGGGACTTACAATAAACTTTGATATTTGTTTATTATAAATTTCTACGGGTTATGGTTGGGGAAGTGGTTTGGCATAAATCGCATTTATATTTAAGAGCTTTATAATGCGATTTTATAATTGGAAAGGGGGAAAAGGGATTATTTAAAGGAATATTAAACTTTAATAATACAAAGTTTAAAGGGAAAAATGGAAAATAGGGGGTATATGAGGATATAGGGACTTTTACTTCACTTAAGCATAAATTTCAATCAGGAAGTCAGTTTTGAGATTTGGTTTCTGGTTAGAAAGCTCTTTCTAGGATTGGAGGCCTTACGATGGATCTACTTGGAAGATGGTTTGGCGCTGAACATGCTGCGAAAAACTCTTTGAAGGAAAGGACATCACTTTGTGGAGATAACAGTTTCTGAATTGTGACTTATTACACATGATGATATATAATGAATAATAATAAAGGCGAAATATCATGTTTTCACCTCAAAACATGGTTTTAAGGAAAAAATTACATCAAACTAAATAAAATGTCTCTCTGATTCTTCCAGGTGCTGTGACTTTGAGCTTATTGGCTTCTTCATGACCTTGATGATATTTATTGACATTTGACTCATTAATTTGACCATGGTGAGACCCTAGAAACTAATGAGACCCATCCTATGAACTACTGATATGATTTTAAGAATGAAAGTGAATAATGTTGTTGACACCTAATCCTATGGGATGGGTGTGCACATTTACTATTGTATACAATTTAATATTAGGAAATAAGGAAGGCCAAGAGTCATTGGGAGATGAATCCCAATAGCCTCACATCCATGTATAAATCCATATGCATTCTTCAGCTAATACACATTCTGATTTTGAGGAGTTACCTCCTGGTTTGACATGGTATCAGAGCCAGTCCCACCATTGGCATTTCTGCCTGTGGTGTAACTCCCTCTCCTTTGCTCAGTCAATTTTTATTAATAGTTTTTTGCTACTCCTTATTGCTAGACTGAAATTCTGCATTTTTTTTTCTATTTCTGCATTCTACAGTCTCTGACTTCTGCAGGTTTAGCTCTTACAATATCTGAGTGTTTTGCAGCCCCTGCAATTTCTGCAGTTCCTGCAACTCAGCACCTGCAACTGCCATTTCAGTTTTTTTGTAACGCTCTTCCCAACCGACCCTCATTTCTCCCTCACCTACCCAACGCCCCTCATTTCTCCATTACCTACTCCGCCCTCCCTTCTGCTCGTTCCCGTGGACTCTTGAATATAGCGCTCTGTCATATTTGAATACAGCGTTCTGTCATATTTGAATACAGTGCTCTGTCATTTTTTACCGCCCCACTCTATTAATGTTATGCGTTGTCTTCTGCATATTTAATACCGCACTTTCCACAGCTTTCCAATTCCCTCGCCACTCCAACATCGCCTCTCCATTCCAATACGCACACACATCGCCTCACACATCACGCACATACTTTATATATCTCTCTGACGCATATATCTCCACGCGCATATATATTTAATACCATACAAACGCTCCATATCTTACGCGCGCCACACTACGTTATATCCAACAATGTCACTATATATATATACCAGTTACGCAAAACGAAGCTCTCAATACGCCTCCTCATATGTTATTACACTGTCAATACCGCTCATATATATATGTTATAATATACCGCTCTCATATGTTATAATATACCGCTCTCATATATACCATACCGCTCCACTTTATATATATTGTCCGCTCCCTTACATATACAGTCAAGTCCGCTTTATATATACAAGTCCGCTTCTTTTATATACAAGTCCGCTTCTTTATATATACTGTCCGCTCCCTTACATATACAGTCAAGTCCACTTTATATATACAAGTCCGCTTCTTTTATTTCCGCCCATCCATTCATTATACAATACCACTATTTCAATTCTTTAATACCATTCCCCACATTACCACTTTTATACCGCCCCTCCACCATTCATAATACCACTTCTTACATTCATAATACCGCCATTCCATATCGACCTCCCATACAAATTTTTTTCCAGAACAAAAAAAAAAAAATACATATATTTTTGGTCTCGAGGTCAGTTTTTTAGCAAAGATTTTTTTAAATTCAGTCTATTTTCCAGCAAAGAGTTTTTGTCCCCTTTAATTGAGCAAATTTTCAGAGTTGAAATTTTTCTAGCAGAATTGTTTCCTCTTCAAAAGAATTTTTTCCAGCAAACTAATGCACTCTCTCATCTCTATTGTTGGGGTGGTTCTCTCCGGCAAAGAGAACTATCTTGAATGGTCTCGGAAGATTAAACACACACTCATTTTTAATGAGCTATGGAAAGGAATCTATGAAGGACAAGAAGAAAATCCACCAGCAAAGCCCACTTCAGACAAAGAGCTTGCCATTTGGGAAAATAAGAACTGTAAGGCCTATGCCTTGATTGCAGCCTCCGTAAGTGAAGAGGTGAGTCGCCATATTTCATCATTCTCAAATGCCTATGATGCCTTGAAGAAGCTAAAGGAACTCTATGACTCACATTCAAAATTAGAAAATGTTCAATTGATGATTAAGCTGTTCAGTCTTGAAATGAAGAATGATGTTCCCCTTGCTTTAGCTTCAGAAGTAAGATCTATAATGCATGACATTGAAAACACTGGTGTAAAAATGGACATATCTCTCATAGCATATGTTAAGGCATTATATCTGACTTACTCACATTATCTTGAGTCTTTGCAATCAAGTGGAAACTTTGAGCATATCACCTTTGAAACACTTGAGAAAAAGTTTGCAGAAAGAGAGAAAGCTTTTGGGAAGATGACAGTCCCTTCATCTTCCGAAGAGGATGCATACTTGGCACATAGAGAAAAGATTCATGCTCTAGATTCATCTAGAGGAAGAGGTGGCAGAAGAGGAAGAGGAAGAAGAAACTTCACAGAAAGGGGGGGCAGACAATCTGACAAATCCAATCTCCATTGCACACGTTGCAATAGAGATGGACATGATGCATCCAGATGCAGAACACCTTGGGAGAAAATTGACCAGCAAAGAAATCAAGACAAAGGTAAAACTAATGACAAAGACAAAGGTAAAGCACCTGAATCCACTCACTATGTTCTAGCACATTGTAACAATAGAGTAACTGAAGACTTATTTGATGTTTCATTTACTTCATGGAGAGATGATTGGTTGCTAGATTCAGGAGAAACATGTCACATGAAATTTAGAAAAGATTTTTTTGAAGAATTCACTGACAAAGTTGATGGAGCAGTATATTTCGCAGATAAATCCAAACTCAAGCCATCGAGGTTTGGCACGGTCGGGCTTAAACTTCACGGTCTTCCCCCAGTCATATCCTACATGAGGTTCTATACCTCCACAGTTGAAAAGAAGAAACTTGTTGTCCTGTAGTCGAAATCCAGTGGCAAGGACACTCAATTCACTTGTTTGATGGCAAAGCGGTCGAGAAAAGCTTGTCCAGATCCTCACTTTTCATGTAGGGAATAGAGAAGGAGACTATTGAAGTTTGAAAGGTTCATCTTGCTCATGCTCAAACTTTGCATTCGATTCACATCATGATGAAGGTACATTTCCCATCAAGTCTTGTGGCATGCTAGATTTGGACACTTAAACTATGAAAGCCTTCGTTTGTTGAAGAAAAATGGTGTTAATGGACTGCCTACAATTCCTAGAAAACCTAAGGAATGTGATGCTTGTATTCTAGGAAAGCATAGCAAACAGCCATTTCGTGATTCACACTCCAGAGCACATAGAAAAATTGAGCTTGTTCATTCAGATTTATGTGGCCCTATGCCTATTGCTTTTGCAAATGGAAACAAATATATGATGACATTTATTGATGACTGCACCAGAATGTGTTGGATTTACTTATTGAAGAACAAGTCTGATGCTTTTCAAACATTCAAGAATTTTCATGCATGGATAGAAAATGATGCACAAACACATATTGGCTCTCTACGTATTGATAATGGAAAAGAATACACTTCAAACGAATTTGAAAATTATCTTCATCAACGTGGAATCAAACATCAAATAATGTGCCATATAATCCACAAAGAACGGTGTGCATTTGAAAGGGAGAATGAACGAACTATTTTAAATATGGTCCGCTCATGTTATTTTTCAAGAATGTAAAATTGATGTTTTGGGCTGATGCGATTCTATGTGTTTGTTTACATAAAGAATAGGTGTCCTTCAAGTTCAATTAGAAACAAAACTCCTTAATAATATTAGCATGGCCACATTCCTTCGGTAAAGCATTTCAGGGTCTTTGCGTCCACTTGTTATGCCTTGATACCCAAGGGTCAAAGGAACAAACTTGGTGCTAGAATCAGAAAATGTATCTTCTTGGGGTACTCCAATACCTCCAAAGGATATTGTCTCTATGATGAAGCAAATAAGAAATTTGTAATAGCAAGAGATGTCATATTTATTGAATCTTCCAAGAGTGACAAGGTTGTTGAGTGGCAAATTGATCGCCTGGATAGATTCACACATGCAAAGTCTTTCCAAGAATTTGATAATGAGATTCCACATCTTGAAGGGGGGATTCCGATATTGAATCAAACTGTGGAATCATGTCCTAAAGCACTCTCTCCCCCACATGAAGAAACAACCACGGATGACACATTGGATGATGTGATTGACAGAATTGGGAGATTGAATCTTGAATCATTCCCAACTCAGTCAAATGACCAGCCTGGGCCATCTCAGAAAGGTCCTCCCAAATGGCTGACAAAGACACTGGAGAATGTTCATCCTGATGAGGTTGGAAAAACAGGAACAAGAAGTTCCACTCAACAAATCGAAGGTGATGTAGATAATTCTGATTCTCCTGTTGATATGGATATTTCTTATAACTATGAATTGAGTTTGTCTACAGATCATGAACCAACTTCCTTCAAAGAAGCCGCTTCTCATGATGAATGGAAAGAAGCGATGCAAAAAGAGTATGATGCCTTGATAAAGAATGGCACTTGGAAGCTGGTTGATCCACCTTTGGGAACAAAACCAATTGGCTGTAAGTGGGTCTACAAGAACAAGTATAAAGCAGATGGCTCACTTGACAAGCACAAGGCCAGGCTTGTGGCAAAAGGTTTTGCACAAAAAGAAGGAGTTGATTATGAAGAAACTTTTGCTCCCACAGCAAAATGGACCACCATCCGGACTCTCTTTGCCTTAGCAGCTCAGAATGGATGGAAAGTCCATCAGATGGATGTAAAAACCGCCTTTTTGAATGGAGATCTAAAAGAGAAATTTTATATGTCCCAGCCAGAAGGATTTGTTGTAAAGGGTCAAGAACACAAAGTTTGCAAGCTTATAAAATCCTTGTATGGCCTCAAGCAAGCACCACGATCCTGGTATGAGAAATTAACTGAGCATCTTCTGAAACTTGACTTCAAACATTTTGATCTTGATGATGCAACTTTATTTGTTAAGAAAGTTGGAAAAACAGTTGTATATCTTGTGGTATATGTAGATGATCTTTTGATAACAGAAAACAATGAGAGCTATATTGCATCCATGAAGAAAGAGTTGAAGAAAGGTTTTGAAATGACTGATTTGGGTCATGTTCATTACTATTTGGGTATTGAAGTAATTCAACATCCTAAATTCATATTTCTTTCTCAAAAGAAGTACAGTGGAGATCTCTTGAACAAATTTGGCATGGATGACTGTAATCCCTTAACCACTCCAATGGAACAAAACTTGAAGCTCACATCTATTGAAGGGAAGGAATTTGAGGATGCAACTAAGTATAGAAAGCTTGTAGGAAGTCTTATCTACCTGACCACCACCAGACCTGACATTTCATTTGTTGTTGGAATCCTCTCAAGGTTCATGCAAAAACCTTGTGAAGGACATTGGTTTGCTGCAAAAAGAGTGCTAAGGTACTTGAAGGGGACTCAAGACTTTGGACTCAAATATACACAGGTAGGCGACTTCAGCTTGATCGGATACTCTGATTCAGACTTTGATGGCGACAAAGAAACAGGGGTGTCGACTACAGGTTACACCATGAGTCTTGGATCAGGAGTTGTCTCATGGAGATCACGAAAACAGTCAGTTCCAGCAGATTCCACGACCGAGGCAGAATATGTGGCAGCAACTGAAGCAACAAAAGAAATTGTGTGGCTCCGGAAAATCCTGGAAGATTTGCAGATGAAACAAATGTATTCCACACCACTCATGATCGACAACACTTCTGCAATAAAGTTGGCCAAGAACCCAAAGTTCCATGATCGAACATAGCACATCAATACAAAGTACCATCTAATTCGACATCATGTTCAGGCCAAAACCATCCATCTACATCATTGTTCCACAAATGAGCAAACTGCTGACATCTTCACCAAAGCACTTGGAAAAGAAAAGTTTGAAAAGTTCAGATCGATGCTTGGACTCACCAACATCCCTTCGGATTAAAGGGGGGAATGTTGACACCTAATCCTATGGGATGGGTGTGCACATTTAATATTGCATATTATTTAATATTAGGAAATAAGGAAGGCCAAGAGTCATTGGGAGATGAATCCCAATAGCCTCACCTCCATGTATAAATCCATATGCATTCTTCAGCTAATACACATTCTGATTTTGAGGAGTTACCTCCTGGTTTGACATGACTGAAGATCATAGAGAGGAAAATCAGCAAGTTTCACATGAGGGAAAATGATGAAGAATTACTACCATCAATGAATCCATGACCTAGAGGAATGGTGAAATTGATTATTATGGGACTCCTAATATGCAAATGCAAAGAGAAATTTTCATCACCGATGGCAGTATGACTAGACTGACACTAACATTGGCTCCAATGGGGATGGTAGCTCCTTGGAGGTGCCAAGAACATCGTAGACCAAGTAGCCTTATCCATTGGGCATGGAGTCAATAGCTAAAAACCAAACTAAATATGAGAGAAACTTGACCCAACAAACTGACTCAAAAGTGACTCAAACCTAGAAAAAAAACTTGATATTTGAAGCTTTGGTGGTAGCATATGACCAAGACTTGAGGTTTCAAATCTTGATGATAACCACCTGTGTTTCTAGAAGGCCAATGTACCATCATGCTATATCAAAATGCCAATGTAACCAATCAAGCAGATGCCTCCTTGATTGATTCTCCTGATCATATCCTCTAGTCAACAATAGATACTTGCAACTGGGCATCCAAAAGCATGGTTGGCCATCATCTCCTTCATCACTGAATACTGCAATAATTACCTTCACTGATGACTACAATAAATTTGCCACTGGATCCTGAAAAACATGAAGATTTACCTCCTGCTGAAGAAACAAGGTGTCTTTTTCTCTTGATTCTGATCTTTATTCATAATGTACCTCAGTAAGAGTGTGTTCCTGGTCTTTAAAAAAATATGAACAAGTAGATGAGCAAATTTCCTCTTGAAAAAACATTTCAAAACATGAGACATAGGAAGAAGAATTTGAATGGCAGTCCTAAATGCTCTGATCTTCTATAATCTGAATATATTGTTGGTCATCTTCATATGATATGACAACCAGTTTGTCATGTTTCTCATCATATTCATCAATCATAAGAGAAGAAACTTCAGATGGTTCTTGAGATCCAACACTATCATTTCTATCATCTACCATAAATTCATCCAAAGAAACTCTTTTACTTACTTGAACAAAGATCTCGTCTTGTTTTTCATTAAGGGAATGGATTACCTCCTTGTGAAGATCTAGTTCTGATGGGATGAGCGCGTTTAGATCTGTAACTATATTTTCTTCGTTTGAGGCGTCCTTAATAATAGAGCACTCCATGACAGGATCGGGAACAACATACTCGTCATCATCACATTTTAACTCTAGATCTGGCTTAACTTTATCACTATGTAAGGCTGGAACATCCTTTAGCGGCATCTCATCCTTTATTTCAATCAGATTCAAAATAAAACCTCAACCTACTGATATTGATAAGTATCCTCTAAGATTTCTGCGTGCTGCTGAAATGGATTTTCATAGAGCGATTCCATGATTTCTTCGTCCATGAATTCATCATCTCCATAAAAATTCTCAAGTTTTTTAATGAAACTATTAACATGTTTACAACAGTTCTGAACTAACATTAAAGACAGACAAGATTCTTTGTACCTTTCAAAGAATATGATATGAAAATCTTTTAAACCATAAATACAAGCAGGGGGCAAACTTTCATACCAAGATCGAGCTTCATCTTCCAGAGTAGCCATAAAAAATTTCATCAAACAGTCTTCAGGAAAATCGATCCTTAATTTATGCACATGAATGTGAAATTTCACCAGATGAAGAGCAGCGTCATTACCTACCACATTTCTGAACATAGGCAAATTCTAAAGCCAATCCACCTTGGGCATTTTATTTGGGAAACCTGGAATATGAGCTCGGCTCATGGGAGAATACCTTCTTGCAATGCGTTCCATCTTAAAAATCTTTAAAGCTATTGATCTTCCTGCAGTGGAGTCACCATGAAGGATTTGATTTTCTGGATCTTTCAGTGAATGGAGTCGCCAGGTGAATGTTTTCATCCTTTATATGCATCTGATTTTTTGTTCACCATCATCAATCAGATATGATACTTTGTCATTCTTTACCAGGGATTTAGATATGATATTTGTATTCCCCAGTGGAGTCGCCAGAGATGTTAGCCCCTGAATTGGACCCCAAGCTGCAAAAGGCAAATCAGGGTAACAACTAAACCACGCTCAGCCTTGTAGCTAGCCCTACAAGGACAGGAGAGGGCTCTCTCCATAAAATAATATTCAATAAAGTGCAATAGAAATCTGATATTAGGCTAGATAAAATGATGGGGATAAAAGGTTTAAATAAAATGAATGAATTAATTAATTAAATTTCAGGGATGTGTGGGATATAAAGGGATAGTTGAAACCGGGAATTAAATTAGGACACAGGGTATTTCATGGGGCAAGATAGGCAGGAAAATTAGCAATTAATATTTAATGAGTATGGGATGAAAAGAATGGTGAGGAGCTGAAAAGGGCACAATAAATGGATCCTTTTCAAACAGAAGAAAAATACAGAGTATGAATGATTTCCCAAAGCAGAGCATATAAAATGGATTCTACCTTTCTATCTTCAAAGCATTCAAAAGGAAATGTTTACGGATGAATGGAACACGTAACAATTCACATATGAAATAAAGGAGAAAAACAAAAGCTAACTCTCATACCACATGGATCCCACAAATCAGAGCTGCATCTCTTATTAATTCCTGTCAAACTGTACAATGTAGCGCAAAGATGTTCTTCCACACTATTCCCCTATTACTCAGACTTAGACTCTACTTTTTTACTGCTTTACAAATGATTTACAATTACATTAAATAGGCTGAAGTGTGGGAACATAGATCCACAAGAGAAGGGAGTTGTTTTAATAGCTGAAGAACTGAAATACAATCATAGTAAAGAAATACAAAAATCTGCCCCTGAAAATAAGGGACATCATTGCATTTGACCACTTGGAGATTTTACTGTTAGGCTGTTCGAAAGAAAATAGGTAAACCGATGAACAGATTTCGTATTTTGCTGCTTGCTATAACAATCTCTGCTTATTTTAGTTCTCGGCCCATTAACTGTCACTCGCTTTCCTTTATTGTTTGGAGAAAACTGAATTTTTATAATTTGTTGTTGAAATAAAACCGAATGAAATTGTATGCTTTTGTGAAGGGAAAATTTAATCTTAAATGGGAAAAGGGAAGGAAAATAGGGCGAAGATCATATTAATCGCAATCAGAATCAGAGCGGGAGCGGAGAGATATAACATATTAAAACATATGTAATATGATAAAATACATTATAATACATATTGTAATATTTTTATTGCAATCGGCGATCGGAAGGATAGTGAAGGGGAGATGGAGCCCACATAATCGCAATCGGGATCGGGGAGCGGGGCAATGAAACAATATTTCCGATGCGATTGGGGAGAACCCTTTGTAATAAACAAAACGAATAATTTTTAACTTTTACAAAGGAAAAAGGTGTTTCGTAATGAATGGCGGAGGGCTTTAAATGGTGGGATCGAAGGGTACGAATCGCAATCGGAGATCGAAATCAGGAGTAGGGCGGAGTGGTACATATAAAACCTCTGATGCGATTGCGAAAGGGGGAATGGGGATAACCTTTGTAAAAACAAAAATAATACAAATTTCAAGTTTACAAAGGGGAAAACCCTTTATATTATATGAACGGGTGAAAGATTTAAGTGGTGGGACCGACCAATTGCAATCGGAAATCGGAGGGGGCTGCGATCGGAGGAAGACTTGCGATCGGCGGATCGGAGTTTTGTGTGATTGATCGATCGGGGGATGGTGCGATCGATCAATCGGAAAAAGTTGCGATTGATCGACCGGGACATGCAAATAAAACATGTGATTGGAAAATGTTTGTGATTGCGACTAGATAAGGGGGTGCGATTGGCAGCATTCTATTAAACACTTTAGCTTTAATATAAAGTTAAAGGTATAGAGGGAAAGTGGTTTATACGGTGGGACTTACAATAAACTTTGATATTTGTTTATTATAAAGTTCTATGGGGTATGGTTGGGGAAGTGGTTTGGCATAAATCGCATTTATATTTAAGAGCTTTATAATGTGATTTTATGATCAGAAAGGGGAAAATGGATTATTTAAAGGAATATTAAACTTTAATAATACAAATTTTAAAAGGAAAAATGGAAAATAGGGGGTATATGAGGATATAGGGACTTTTACTTCACTTAAGCATAAATTTCAATCCAGAAGTCAGTTTTGAGAGTGTAGTATACCGTTGGAAAGCTATTTCTGGGCTCTTTCTGATGGATCTACTTGGAAGATGATTTGGTGCTAAACATGCTGAAGAAAACTCTTTGAAGGCAGGGACATCACTTTGTGGAGATAACAGCTTCTGAATTGTGACTTATTACACATGATGATATATAATGAATAATAATAAAGGAAAAATATCATGTTTTCACCTCAAAACATGGTTTTGAGGTGAAAATTACATCAAAATGAATAAAATGTCTCTCTGATTCTTCCAGGTGTTGTGACTTTGATCTTATTGGCTTCCTCGTGACCTTGTTGATAGTTATTGACATTTGACTCATTAACTTGACCATGGTGAGACCCTAGAAACTAATGAGACCCATCCTATGACCTACTGATATGATTTTAAGGTGAGACCCATCCTATGACCTACTGATATGATTTTAAGAATGAAAGTGAATAATGACTGAAGATCATAGAGAGTAAAATCAGCAAGTTTCACATGAGGGAAAATTGATGAAGAATTACTACCATCAATGAATCCATGATCTAGTGAAATGGAGAAATTGATTATTATGGGACTCCTAATATGCAAATGCAAAGAGAAATTTTGATCACCGATGGCAGTATGACTAGATTGACACTAAAAAATACAATATTAAATTTTTTATATATATATGAGAGGGAAGAACAAAGACTTATGAGACAGGTGGGGAAATAGAGGGAATGACAAGGCAGAGATGGAGATAAAATAAAGGAGAGGGGAGAGGAGAAATGAAGAGAGAGAGGAGAGGAGTGAGAGAGGTAGAGAATGGTAAGAGAGGGAGAGGGAGACATAAAGATGTAGGTGGGAGAGAGAAATAAGGAGAGAGGGAGGGAGAAGGAGAAATTATTGGAGGGTAGAGAGAAATAGAGAGGGAGAGAGAGAGAGATAGAGAGAGAGAGAGGGAAGAGAGATGGGGGGGAGAGAAAGGGAGAAAGAGGAAGGATGAGAGGAGGAGATAGGGAGAGATAGAGAGATGAAGTTGGAGGGAAAGAGAAGAAGAAAGACATAGAGAGTGAGAAGTGGAGAGAGAGGGAGTGAAATTAATATTAATATTATTATTATTACTAAATCTAATATTGATATTAATATATTATAATATTAAAATTATTAAATTTGTTGAACACCTAATCCTCTATGGGTAGGTGTGGAAGGCGAAGAGTCACAAAGGAGTCCAAGTGACCTTGGAAGATTAATCCAAGAGTCACACCATTGTATTATAAATGTACATCTATGGTGAATAATATGATTATCTCATGCTTATCTTTCTATGTGTATGTTTAGTTTCCTCACCCACCATGTGTGTGTTTAACATGGTATCAGAGCACCAGGTTTAGAGGTCCCATTAAGCTTCTGAATAACGCTAGAATGTGAATGTGAATGCTTGGAATCTCTCGTCAAATATAATGCTCCATACTGCCAGACATTTCTGCCATATCAAAGCCAGCTCCCAAATTTCCAGCTCCCAAATTAGTTTTTGTGTTGTAACTCCTGTAATTTTTATGCCATATTTTGTCCCTCCATTCTCTGCAAGATTCTGCGCATTAATATTCCTTAAATCTGCGTGGAATATCCAATGTGAGCATTTTTGTTGAATGAAATTCTGTGAAGGCATTGTATTCTTTTGTCAGAGACTGCCCCACTTTTTGACAGTGTGCATGGAGGATGGAATGCCTGTGCAGTGAGCATGGAGACCGAGCAATATGTTTATGAATACTAGTGTTATATGTAATTTATAATAAAAAAACTGTTTATGAGGATTGATCAAATGGAATCGATATTGTGTGTGACTAGTAAAGCATAATTCTGTGACTTGTAACGCATATGGCATTATTGTGTGCCATACTGTAGCACATTGATGTGTGCCACATTGTTACTGTGCACTCATTCTCAGTTGTGAACTTCGATTTCTGCTTGGGTTTTAAACATTAACGAGGTATGTCTGCCTTAATATCCATCTCCGTGGCTCCTAGTTCCCTTCGTGCCCACCACCATACCACCAGATCATGACTTCCTCCTCCTGCACAATACCACCCATTACACCATTGTGCCATATCTCACAGGTCGGAAGACTGAACGTCTCGGATTCAAACCAGAGGCATAACACCTCCCCTTTCAGTGTTACGCATTGTGGTGTTGGTGCCCTCGAACACCATTTTACACAGTCGACACACCGACTATGGCTTTGGTCCCTTGGTATTGTACCTCCATACTCTAGTCATACCTCCATATTCGATGGATCCTCCCCTCACAATGCAGATACCTTGATACCTCTCACACAAGTGACTACTTGCCTTGTCATTCTCCTGCTAGAGGAAGGAATTCGAAGACATCAGCCGCTTTAGTGGCATTCTCCTCTTGGGCCTCCTCCAATATATAGAACAGGGCTAGAAATCATCCATACCGATTGTCTCCTTGACCTTCTTCTTTGCCCTATTACCCATTTTGTGCTCCAAGTGTGCAATAAGTCAGAGAAGAAGCGTCAAGGATGAAGCACGAACCAGAAAGGAAGGAACCTTGTTCCTTAGTAAATCTTGTCCCTTCCAATGTAGGATTTTAGCTCATGCTTCAGCTATGCCTAACAGAGTATACACAACTCCTAACTCTGAAATCTCCAGCTTTTACCTTACCGAGGTATGCAATAGCTTCCCACACTATCACTTCACGCTCACTCCTCCACGGCATATAGACAAAAGCAGGAAAAGCTGGAGCCATAATCGTAGCCTTAGTTTTTGTCTACGCGGCTGAGAGCACTCATATACACCAAGTCCTGTATTATAAATTTGTTCTCGGTTGAGTTCCTTCGCTTAACACTGAGCATGGGTATTATTTTGAGAGGGCCAAGTTTCTCTTTGGGGAAAAATTAATCTTTGTGGAGGACAAATTAGTGTTTCAGAGTCTGAAATTACTATTTTTGGAGGCCGAAACCCATCTCCTTGTGGCAAGCTGAATGTATTTTTGAAGAGGTCCTAGATTCACCCATCTTGAAGGTCGAGTTCCAACATTTCAGAGGCTAAATTATTATCATTAAAGGGGCCGAGTTCATTTGTTATCAAAGTGCTTACATCTTTGAGCAGACTTGCCTTGCTATTTCAGAGATCAATCTTGTTAGGAGCTTGGACTGTTGAGAGCACGAGATTTTCTATTGGAGGTAAAAGTTAGTTTGGGAGAAACAGATCATCATCTTTTAGAAGTCCGAACTTGTTGTAGAATTCGATTTGTTGAAGATTGAAGTTAATTTGCTGAAAAGGTAAAAACTTTTATGGGGTTTTTGAAGATGTAAACCAGCAGGGACATTGCTCTGATAGAATGAAGTGAAGTGTGTCTTTGCAATTCAGTGGAAAGTGTTAGTATTTTCAATTCCAATCAAGCTTTTGAAATTTCTCCCAATCGATTGGTAATTTATTCAACCATTTTCAATTGAAAAAATAAAAAATAAAAAAATCCTAAAATTGTACCAAACATCTTGAAGAGGACTGATTGAAACCAAACTAAAAAATATTCGCAATTTGTTTACATTGTAAACGGGTGCAGTATTGGTTGAACCTGACACCCTTCATCTATTTAACTTTGAGTTGTTGATAAAATGGCTAAAATCAATGATGCAGTAGAGTTTTTGAATAACCTCATTCATTCCAATGTTCATGATATGGTAAAAATGAGCAAGAACGCTCTTTTTAATATTCAAACTTGCTTGCAAGATGCACAAGACAAGATTGAGTTTTTGCAGTTGGAGTCTCAGCTTCAGCAAGATGAACTTCAGAAAAAGAGTCATCATTCTAAACCTGTTTCTGTTCATAACATTGAGAAGGACTCCCATCAACAACAAGAATATAAAGTTGCAGTCGATTCACATTCATTTCCTTGTACAAGAGAAGATTTGCATGCAGATGCAGTAGTTCAGTCTGCACTTCCCAAGCACTTCCCAAGCCCGTCATCAGACCTTGGGAACATCTTGTCCACAACAAGAACAGAATAGGTCTTGTATATGACAAGGAGTTGTTCTTTCAGATTCTGGACTACTCCAAGCCCATCAAATTTCAGAGTGTTGGATTTCTTTATGATAGTTCACCTACAGCTATTCCAGATCCTACTCCACTTCCACAACAACAAAAACAAATTGTAAAATTCCAAAACTGTGATCGCATTGGCTATATGAAAGATCATTGTTTCGATATTCACCCATGCAAGCACTGTGGTCGGCACCCCCATTCTTCACACAGATGCTTCAAAAACAAGCCTCCTGCAAGAACAAAGATTCATCTTGGATGGATTGCTTCTTGGTAATGGGCATCAACAGCCAAGAATATGTTTAAGTCACATGTTAGAACTTGTTCTCGAATATTGAGCAAACTTTCAGTTTATTTTTCGCCATCATCTCACCTTGTACCTGACAGGGGGGGAAATGGTGGTCATCTACAAGCTTCAAAGTCAGATCAAGCGAACCTGAGCCACAACCTGTCATTGCATATTCAGAGTTGTAGCCAAAGACACAACAGTTCAAGCGAGCCTGAGCCACAACCTGTAGTTCCAGATTCAGAGTTGTAGCCAGAGACACAGATGCCCATTAGCATGCCTTTGGCTAATTGACAACCTTAAACCATCCATGTGAGGTTGATATTCTTCCTCTTTCAGAAAACTTCCTCTAGCAGAAGACTTCAACTTCTTGCCAAGTTTGGAAGAGTTCCAGGAAATGCATCAAGCATTCCAGTGTTGGTGTTCATCCTTAAACCATCACAGGTTGTAGACTTCCCTTCTTTTAGGTTTAAGGTCTCCCTCTTCAAATATGAGGGACAATTCCTCTAGCAGAAGCCCTCAGCTTCTTGCCAGTTTTGGAAGAGTTCCGGGAACTGCAATAAGCGTTGTGTTCCAATGTTGGTGGTCATCCTTAAACCACCTCTCTATGTCAACATTTCAGAGATTTGATTCAGCCTAAGTGCTGCCATACATATCTTTTAGATTTTTATTACAACTCTTTTTTTGGACTCACACATACCCCTTCGGATTAAGGGGGGGAATGTTGAACACCTAATCCTCTATGGGTAGGTGTTGAAGGTGAAAAGTCACAAAAGATTCCAAGTGACCTTGGAATATGAATCTAAGAGTCACACCATTGTATTATAAATGTACATCTATGGTGAATAATATGAGTATCTCATGCTTATCTTTCTATGTGTGTGTTTAGTTTCCTCGCCCACCATGTGTGTGTTTAACAAAATTTAATAACTTTATATTAATACAATATTAAATTATATATATATATATATATATATGAGAGGGAAGAACAAAGACATATGAGATAGGTGGGGAAATAGAGGGAGTGACAAGGGAGAGATGGAGATAAACTAAAGGAGAGGGGAGAGGAAAAATTAAGAGAGAGAGGAAAGGAGTGAGAGAGGTATATAATGGTAAGAGAGGGAAAGAGAGACATAAAGATGCAGGTGGGAGAGAGAAAGAAGGAGAGAGGGAGGGAGAAGGAGAAATGATTGGAGGGTAGAGATAAACACACACACACACACACATAGAGAGAGAGAGAAAGGATGAGAGATGGGGGGGTAAATGGAGATAGAAGAAGGATGAGAGGAGCAGAGAGGGAGAGATAGAGATATGAAGTTGGAGGGGGCGAGAAGAAGAAATACATAGAGAGTGAGAAGTGGAGAGAGAGGGAGTGACAAGGGACAAATGGAGAGAGAGTGTGTACGTTTAGGGGTGAGATAAATAAAAATAGAAGGAGTGATGGATACAAGGGGGGAGATAAGGAGACAAAATAAGAAAGCGAGGGATATAGTAACATAGTTGGAGAGAGAGATAGAGTGATGGGGAAGAGAGAGTATTTGAGGGTAGAGAGAGAGAGAGAGAGAGAGAGGGTGGGGATGGGGGGTGAAGATAGAGGAAGGCAAGCGATAAAGGGAGCTTTGGGAGAGACGAAGAGAGTAATGGGGGAATATATAGGATTGAAGGGGAAAGAGAGAGAGAGAGAGTGCTGGAGGAAGAGAGAGGTAGGTAAGAGAGAAAGGGAGAGAGAGGAAGGAAAAGAGAGGGGGCTTGAGAGAGAGGAGGAGAGAGGGAGGGATAGAGAGATGGATTTGGAGGGGGAGAGATGGAGTTGGATGGGGACAGAGGGATGGATGGAGAGATGGATTTGGAGGGGGATAGGCTGATGGATAGAGATGTGGAGTTGGATGGAGATAGAGGGAGGGAAGAAGAAATGCATAGAGAGTGACAAGTGGAGAGGGAGAGGGAGTGACAAGGGAGAGATGGAGAGGGAGTTTGTATCTTTATGGGCGAGATAAAGAGACAAATAAGAAGATATTGAGAGAATGGGGGAGAGAAGGAGAGAGAGTGGCATATACTGACAAAGTTAGAAGGTGAAGAGAGATAGATATGGATATGGAGGGGGTGGTACATGCTAGTAAGAAGAACGACATAAAGAGTGAAAGTTGGAGAGAGAGAGAAGGAGTTATAAGGAAAATGGAGGGATAGCGAGAGAGGATAGCAGGAGGGAAGATATATAGAAGCGGGGAGAGGGAAGGAGAGGATGAGGGAGTTATAGATAGATATATTGGAGAAATAGAGTGTATGTTTTTGAGTTGATATAGAGAGACAAAGTGATATATAGATATAGAGGGAAGGTGAAGAGAAAGAAGAGATAGATGGAGACAACAGAGGGACAAAGAGATTGATAATTATGGAGTGAGAGACTATGTGTGTTTGTGGGGGAGACATAAAGAGACAAAGAAGGAGAGATGGTGGAACATATAGATATATATGAAGGGGTGAGAGAGGGGAGAATATTTCTTACAATGGATTCATTGATTTTAGTGTATATGGTGATTTCTAATCCTATTTGATTTCTTTCACTAGATACATTGATTTTAGAGTAGAATTTTATTTCTAATGATATTTGTTTACTTGAACTAGATGCATTGATTTCAATTTAGATGATTTTTAGTTCTATCTAATTGCTTGCACTAAATGAATGGATTTCAGTATAGATGGTGATTTCCATTCCTATTTGATTGCTTGCACTAGATGCATTAATTTCAATGTAGATTTTGATTTATAATTATATTTGATTGCTTACACTATATGCATTGATTTCAATATAAATGATTACTAATCGTATTTGATTTCTTTCACTAAATGCATTGATTTTAGTGTGTATGACGATTTAGAATGCTATTTTATTTATTTCACTAGATTCATTCATTTTAGTGTATATATTGGTTTCTAATCCTATTTTCTTACTTGCACTAGATGCATTGATTTGTGTGTAGATGTTTATTTATAATCCTATTTGATTACTTGCAATAGATGCATTGATTTATGTGTAGATGTTGTTTTTTAATCTAATTTTATTTATTGCATTAGATGCATTGATTTCAGTGTATATGTTGATTTCTGATTTGATGTAATTGGATGTGTAATGGTACATTAATTTTAAAGTCATTGGATTAATATTGTGCATTGATTTTAGTGTAAGCACAAAACATTATTGACAATGTAGAATGATTTTTTTGTTATATTAGTTAAACCTAATAATATTGGAGAGAAAGATATACAAGGTATGATGTTTACTACAACAACTCAAGATAACTATTTAAATGGTTATGATTTATGATTTCTACTCTATTTTTCATATAATCGATATGAAAAGATGACAAAACTAACAAGGGTGACAATAATAATAGTAGAAGAAAATAGCTTTAGATTGATCACAATGAAGGTTATTTGTAACTGACTACATACTTATTCACATTTTCTAGCATTTAATATTATTACATTTTCACTTCGCATTCACAAATTTTATTTCAATAGTTTTCATCATTAAAGTTAATTTACAATATTTATCATCTCAACAAACTGAGGTAACTAAGAAAATTTAAAATTAAAATGACTCAATAAATCTCAAACATATTTATCATATTCAAAATGGTGATATTAATATTAGTTTTATTTACATATTATTGATAAAATTAATCATATGTTCCTCATATTATCGATAGATTTTCCTTGGTCACACACGACTGAAACCAACCTAGATCCATCTTAACTACGAATCTATCAAGCACCGAGAAGGATCAAATCTCTCGAGGTGCAAACCTTTCCTCAAGTTTTGCACTCAAAAAAGAGGCTTGAACCTCAAGAGATTTGATCCCTCTCGACGCTTGATAGATCTGTATTTAAGATGGATCTAGGCTAGTTAACTATCCAACCCAAAGGGTATGGCTTATGATAAGGTACAATTTCAAGGTTCAGTTTTTTAACTAAGTCTTATAAAATCAAGTTTGCTTGTGACCCTGTATCAAATAATGCATCAATATTTGTATGATTAGAAATTACTCAAACATGGAATAATTCTTTCCTTTTATCTTCATTTCGAGTGTGGTTGTGACTGTTTGAGGTACTAGAACTTGCACTTGTTATCGCTTCTTTTACTTTGTTAACCATGGCAACTATCTCAGTTTCATCTCCTGAATTGGATCCAAGATCTTTTTTTGTGGTGGTAGTCGTCTTTTGTTTCCCTTTGTTATTTGGTTTCTTTGGTCTTAGTTCAGGATGTAGTTTCAAATAGTGAGCTTCATCAATGCCCCTCTTTGGAACAATGTTTGCATGTAATTTTCTCCCCTTCTTTCTTAACACTTGCATTATTCTTTCCCTTCCATTTTCCTCCTTTCTCTTTTTCCTTACCCTTGAATGGCTTCTTCTTACTTCCCTATTCAAAAACAAATTTACCCCTAGCTTCAAGATGTGTGGCTTGCACACATACTTCATCTAAGTTATTTGGATTAAACATGAGAATAATGTCTTTTAAGTAGGAATGTAGACCTCCTATATACTTCAACAGTGCATCTTGTGAATCTAAGTCTACTGAAAGTAATAAAGTCATTTTCCTAAATGCTTGTGTATACTCTTGGACACTTTGACCTTTGATTTGTGTAAATTTTTTCCAACTCATTATTTCTTTCTGCATATAGGCTAATGGACAAATTTTTCTTTTAATGGCAGAAATGAATTCGAACCAAGAAATGGAAATCTTACCATGGATTCGCATTTCCTCTTGTCTCTTTGCCTCCCAAAAAACTAGTGTTGCTCCTTCTAGCCTTAATGAAGCCAATTGGATTTTGATATTGTCTTCTTATAGATTCTGAATTCTACATTAAACATCCAATTGACGAATCCAATTGTCTAGTATTTCATCATTAACTTCTCGATTATGTTATCACCAAATTGAGTCCTGTTGGGCTACTTCAATGGTCAACTTGGAGTAACTATTTCAAACCATCTTTTGACTAAATATTAGTCTCTTCAGTCTGAGAGGATATCTCAAGATAACTTATGATTTTTTCAATGAAAACTCTATTAGATGGCTAAATATATGATAATGACTTGATTGTATATGATTGCATGTGGAAAATATATAGGATTTTCTACCAGTGGGCTTATGGAGTTAGTTTAAACCTCAATTACAAAACAACAAATGGCATGGAAGCCAAGGCACTTATATTCTTATCAAATCACACATGAAGGAAAAAATGGAAAACTACATGCGTACAGGAAGTTGGAGCATATTACTGAATTCCAAGTGATTACACATGCGCCACTGCATAAAGATCAAAAGGATTAAGATAAGCAAGCATAGATAAGAACACACAATTAATCTTGGGTCTCAAACAAGTTGTTGCTAAAGTATATTGCTAATATTGAAAGATTACAATAGTAGTGCATACCTAACATCTCCAACCCTTTTATATTTGATCTTCTATCTACAAATAGACTATTTTTTACATTACATAGGATGTTGGATCATCGAACCTTGACTCTGATAACTAATCATAACCAACAACTCTATTTCTGGAACATAAAAAGACACCTATTCATTTAAGAGTTTCTCTCCTAATGGGACTCTAATTACATTTATTTATTCCACTTCCGTAATAGTGGTACCATCACATAGATAGAGATCAAATGCTCAAATGGCATTCTCCATGACATAAGACATAAACGTACTTTCCAAGAATTTTGCAACAATTGTCTTTTTTTCTAGGAAAGGGTCAACATTAACTATAATTTTGTCTTCATGTTGTTTTGTATGAATGGAACACATGCCAAGTGCTGAATATTTTTTGAGATGTCTCATTATCTATTTGGATTCCTCCACGTGGCTTGCTCGTCTTCGATATGCCTTTCTAACCTTCAAAAACCCTTGAAAAACACCTCGCTACAAAATAGAGCATATTTAGGCAGTTTCGTAGCATAGTTTAGTATCAAGTTGGTTTATGTTTTTAACCTTTCCTTCTGCCACCTCTGCTAGCCAAAAAGTATTTTTCAGGTCAAAATATCTAAATACTATCAAAATCCCTCCTTAGTTCTTCATAAAATTGATTTTAAAGACCAAAAGGTATCTTCAAAAATTTCGTAGCTTTTTTCGGCCTTCAAGCCTGGAGCTCGCTACGAAACTGCGTGATAAAGTTGAAACTGCATATTTTTCCTATTTTTCTGAAAAATATGGTTTAGAAATGAACTCATATATCTGCATACTTGATATATTTTGAAAAAATGACAGAGGTTTTTGTAAATCTGAATGTTCTGAAGAAAAACCTCTCTTTGATTTTTGAAAAACATCTCCAACTGTCGAGAATTGGCCTCAGAAAAACATGTATAAAACAAGAAAATTCTAGATTTTGAAAATAACTACCATAGACATCTTCGAATCTCCAAACTAGTAGCACCTGTGAGAAAAGTGAAATAGGTTATTTTTCCATGTTTGGTTCTTGACAATAACCTCTCTCAGTATTTCCGAATTCATCTCTATTCATCCATAATCCTCTCTTTAAATTTACTTCTCACACAGTCCAAAAACACAACAAAGTCCCTTGTAGCACCAGGAGAAATTCAAACAACCTGAATTGGTGAATGCTTGAGAAAATATAGGGTCCTCCATGAATAGCTTAAGGTCCATGAGCTCCTATCTAACCACATAGCCTCCTTTTTATGCTTTCTTCTTCGTGGACATCTCCCTTTATAACCAAGCTACCTTCCTTGAAAAAGTGACACCTTTAGAAGAACAAAACTTGACAGCAAGTTGTTTGAGCTATGATTAAGCTTTTCAAAGGATGACACTGCACTACTTCATGTAATACATTGACCAGGAATGACATAGAGATTCTTAGAGGTGATATTTAAATTCAAATTCGATAGGTGGGGAGAAATGATGATAAATGTGAACACAAAAGGTGATGATGAATAAAATACAACCTTGCATTATTGGGGATTATGATAAATAACTTAGTTGACCTCGTCTTTGTCTTTAGCCATTAAAAATTTGACATATCACATCGCTCTGTCAATTTCTACAGGAAAAAACCCATTTTCGTAGTGCAAACCGTTTAACTATTGACAGATTCACTACAGAACTGTCAGGCAGTTTCCTAGTGAAATCTATTGATTTGCCATATAATTCGCTACAAAATTGTGTAAAACTGACTAGTGGAATATTTTGTGATTTAAAAGCATGGGAATGAAAACTAAATTATATGAGGTAGATTTGAATGATATTACATGGTTTGAGGTGGGTTTTAGAATTAGGGTAGACATCACCAAATGCATTTTTTTCAGAAAAATCATGAAAATGACTTATGAGACAAAATGAAACCTAAATGAGTGACCCTATCCATAAAAAATTAAAATTTTTGTGTTATAATAGTGGCTCCACTGGCGATGGTGTGCCCCTATGGTACAACAAATGACTTGTAGTTCCAGTGCCAACTCCATTGGGCTCCTCCCATCTTCAAAATGAAAACTTGCAACCTGCTCTCACCTGTAACCTTCGCATTGAAAAACCAATAGTTGCTAAAAACTAAAATTACACATGCTAAATTTAAAAACGAAGCTGAGAAAATTCTTGATATTTAAGCTTATTTATATACAAATGATCCTACTCTACTTGCTCAACATAAAAGTTGAATCAAGTGATCTCACACTTCTAATGAAGCCAATCAAGAATTTGAGTACTGTATTGGAACGGACATTCTAGTTCTCTGATTATAATTCCATTCCTGAGAGATGAACACTTGTTCCACCATTTGAATTTGTCTACATAACTAAAAATCATATTGAAATTCATTCCTATAGAAGATTCTAGCAGAGCTGCGAAAGGATCTTTGAGAGTATGCACAAATAATTCTTGTTGATCATTATTTTTATTTGTGAGAAAGAAAATATTGGAGTACTCTTGGAAAATTTCAAAAGGAATTGCTCCAACATGTATGACAGGAATTTCTAGAGGTAATTTTTCATATGATTCAATAGGCATACTCATCTAATTGTCTAAAATTTGCTTTTCAAAAATTTCTTCATTTTCTCTAAGCTGATGAAAGGAATGACATGAAGAATAAATTTCTTCCTTTACTTGAGGATTATAGCAATTATCTTCCAGTATTTCCTCCTATTGTTGGAAATGATTCTCATATTCATGATCATCAAAATACTAACAATTCTTCTGCAAATTTTCATCAAAATCAGAGGATGTAACGTGATTGTCATAAATAAACTCCTATTGGCTTTTATTTTCATCCAAGAGAGAGGCTACCCTTTATTCTTAGTGATGAAAGGGATTGTCGTGAAGGGCCTCTAAAATTTCCTCATCCATGAACTCATCATCTCCATAACAATTCTCCAAATATTTAATATTACAACAGTCTTTGAACAACAATAAGGAAGAATGACATTATTTATACATTGCAGAAATTTATGCAACATGGAAATCTGCAAGAGAATATAAGGAACCATTTGGTAGGATTTCGTACCAATACCATGCTTCTCCTTCTAAAGTGGAAAAAAACATCTTCATGAGACAATCCTTAGGGAATTGAACCTTAAGTCTGCGTACATGCATATGGAATATAACTAGATGAATATATCATTGTCTTTTTTTTCATATTTAAATATGGGAAGATCAGTTAACCAATTGAATTTTGGCATAGGACTTGGAATACCAAGGATGTGAGACCAATTCATAGGGGAATACCTGGCATTTATTCTTGCAATGGAACTCATCTTGAAACTTCATCAAGCTACTGATCCTCAAGTAGTGGAGTCACCTTCCAATTGATTATTTGATGTGTGGAGTCACAAGAGCAGAAATACAACCAATATGTGCCTAAGTGTCTGCTTCTCTCATACCTTAGAACTGAAACTTTCTCATTCTTCGGAGGGAAAATTTTACACCTTTGTCCCCCGCAATGGCACCAAAATTTTATCACCAAATTGAGTCCTGTTGGGGTGCTTCAATGTTCAAATTGGAGTAACTATGTGAATCCAACTTTTGACTGAAGATTAGCCTCTTCAGTCTAAGACGGCTCTCTCAATATAGCTTATTATTTTTTCAATTAAAACTCTATTAGATGGCTAACTCTATGACAATGAATTGATTTTATATGATTTCAGGTGGAAAATGTATAGGATTTTCTACCATTGGGCTTATGGATTCAGTGTAAACGTCACTTACAAAACAACAAATGTCATGGAAGCCAAGGCACTTATATTCTTATCAAATCATGCATGAAGGAAAAAATAGCAAACTACATGCGTACAGAAAGTTGGAGCATATTACTAAATTCCAAGTGATTACACATGAGCCACTGCATAAATATCAAAAGGACTAAGATAAACAAGCATAGATAAGAACATAAAATGAATCTTGGGTCTGAAACAAGGCGTTGCAAAAGTATATTACTGATACTGAAATATTGCAATAGTAGTGCATACCTAACATCTCCAAGCCTTTGATATTAGATATTTTGTCTATAAATAGACTCTTTTTATATTACATAGGATGTTGGATCATTGAAACTTCACTCTGACAACTAATCATAACAAACAACTCTATTTCTGGAACATAAAAAGACACATATTCATTCAAGAATTTCTCTCCTAATGGGACTCTAGTTACATTTATTTATTCCACTTATCTAATAGTGGGACCATTAATTATATAGAGATCATATGCTCGAATTTCATTCTCCATTACATAATACATAAATGTACTTTCCAAGAAATTAGCAACAGTTGTCCTATTTTCTAGGAAAGGGTCAACATTAAGTATAATTTTGTCTTCATGTTATTTTGTATGAATGGCACACATCACAAGTGATGAATATTTGTTGAGATGTCTCATTATCTGTTTGGATTCCTATACGTGGCTTGATGGTCTTCCATATGCCTTTAGAACCTTTAAAAACCCTTGAAAAACACCTTGTTGCAAAATAGAGCATCTTTAGGCAGTTTTGTAGCGTAGTTTAGTAGCAAGCTCATTTATGTCTTTTAACCTTTCCTTCTGCCACCTATGCTCCCCAAAAAGTAAATTTTAGGTAAAAATATCTAAATACTATCAAAATCCCTCCTTAGTTCTTCATAAAATTTATTTTAAATACCAAAAGAAATCTTCAAAAATTTCGTAGTGTTTTTTGGCCTTCAAGCCTGGAGCTCGCAACGAAACTGCCTAATAAAGCTGAAACTACATATTTTTCCTATTTTTTATGAAAAATAAGGTTTAGAAATGAACTCATATCTCTGAATCCTTGATATATTTTGAAAACCTTAAGGATTTTTTTGTAAATCAGAATGTTATGAAGAAAACCCTCTCTTGAGTTTTTGAAAACCATCTCCTGATGTCCCGAATCTGCATTAGAAAAACATGTATAAAACAGGAAAATTATGGATTCTGAAAATAGGTCCCAGAGACGTATTTGAATCTCCAAACTGGTAGTACCTGTGAGAAAAGTGAAAGATTTTATTTTTCCTTGTTGTGTTCTTGACAATAACCTCTCTTTGTATTGTTGAATTCATCTTTGTCCATCCTTAATCCTCTCTTTAAATTTACTGCTCACATAGTCCAAAAACACAGTAAATTCCCTTGTAGCTCCAGTAGAAATTCAAACAACTTGAATTGGTGAATGGTTCAACAAAGCTAGGGTCCTCCATGAATATATTAAGTTCCATGATCTCCTATCTAACCACATAGCCTCCTTTGTACGCTTTTCTCTTCATGGTCATCTCCCTTTATAACCAAGTTGCCTTGCTTGAAAAAGTGACACCTGTAGAAGAACAAAACTTGACAGCAAGATGTTTGATCTATGAATAAGATTTTCCAAGGATGACACTGCATTACTTCTATTGTAGAGGTAAATCCCCTCTGCGGATAGAGGCGATCCCTACTAGCCCAGACCGGGTCTAGCAACAATCGTATCATGCTAAGGTGCAAGTTCCTAATTGCAATAGACCAAATTGCGAAGAAGGCCTACCTCAAATCCAACGCTATTATTTGTAGAGAACATGATGCTCCCATTTCCTTGCTCCGGCAGATCACAATCCTCTCGCTCGCCGCAATCAAACACCTGCACACACAAGAAACACGACAAACACAAGCGTAAAACCCGATATATGAAATTATGTATCAGTCAGAGAAGACACAACTCATGATCATAATGAACAATACGAGTGGAACCATAACCAAATTCGCTTATCATTAATTCATATAAAGGAAAATACAACCAAGCTCTGACGCTGAATCTTCCTTCGGCGGGTCGTCAGCGGAATACGTTTCGGTAAAGCTTGTCGGGAATAGGGACAAGCCTCTCTCTTTGATCATCAATCTCCTTGCTATTGATTTGGCTCTATGAGGACTATTGCAGCATTATTTAAGCTATCAAGGCTCTTGGAGACTAGCTTGCAAATGGAAATGGCAAGCTTATATAGATGGTGGAAGGGGAGTTGGGATCCCTACAATCATGGGATTGGCCCTATCCTCAAGGAAGCTTCCATGAGAGGTGGAAAACTACTTCCTCTACATGGAGAACCGGAGCCAAACGTCCCAACTCGATTTAGAGTCCAGTTTAGGAGTTTGTTGGAGTCAATCTTTCGCCATTTATTTTTAAAAAACACTCCTTATTAAGCCTGGCGTGAGTACAACACTGAGACAGTGCGCCAGTTGGCTCGCCCTCTTTGGAGGATTTCCCCCATTGGCGCGGGTATGACACTGAGCAGTGGCGTCAAGGATAAAAAGGCTATTTTTAGGGTTTTTCACAAGGAGTTGTCTTCAGAGGAATGAAATTCCATGTCTAGGGGAATGTCATGAAAGTGTTTTCAGATCATGTCACTGCTCACAGGTCACAAAATAAGCCCTCTAATGTGCGGGACGGGGAATTGTAGGGACGGTGACAAATTGTTGTGTAACAGCTTCATGCAAGAATTTGACCAGGAATGGTAGAGATATGCTTAGAGGTGAAATTTAAATTCCAATTTGGTAGGTTGGGGAGAAATTATGATAAATGTGAACACAAAAGGTGGTGATCACTAAAATGCATTCTTGCATGCTTGGGGATTATGATAACTAGCTTAGCTTACCTCACCTTTATCTTTAGCCATCAAAAATTTGACATATCACATCGCTCAGTCAATTTTTGTAAGAAAAAACCCTAATTCATAGAAAAAATCATTTAATTGCTGACAGATGCGCTATAGAACTGTCAAGCAGTTTCGTAGCGAAATTTGTTGATTTGCCATGTAATTCGCTACAAAACTGTGTAAAACTGAAAAATCGAATATTTTTTGATTTAAAAGTTTGGGAATGACAAATAAATGATATGAGGTATATTTCAATGATATGACATGGTTTGAGGTGGGTTTTAGACTTAGGGTAGACATCACCAAATGAAATTTTTTCAAAAATTTCACGAAAATGACTTATGAGACAAAATGAAACCTAAATGAGTGACCCTATCCATTGAAAATTAAAATTTATGTGTGATAACACATTATATGTAGGAATTTCAAATTTTATGTCCAACTTGAGTAACAGAGTCTTACCTTTTGGGACCTTGGAATGAGTAATGGGTATGATTTTTTGTAGTGGATGTGGAAGATAAAGATGTTGTTGAGGATGATGATGATGACGATGATGATGGAGAGGGAAGTGGTTTTACACCACTGCCTTTTGAGATCCCCTCTTCCTCCTTTTTACTGTTTGAATATTCTTCTCTATGAGGGTGTTTTGAACCTTCTCTAGTTTCCTTTGCCATAAAAGCTTCATACATAAGTTTCACCATCCTTTTAATTTCTTTGAACTCCTTCTTAACATCCTCTTCTTCAAAATGTTCATGAGTTCCTTCATGGCTTAGAATTTTGGTTGTAGATTCAAGCTCAATCTCTGTAGCTTATATCTCTTCAATCACTTCAGCCTTTTATGCAACTAATTTCTCTTGGGCTTCAAGTTTTTCCTTGAGAGGGCGAGGATGATGCTTTCTCAGCCTTCTTCCTTCTTGTCCTAACTTCTAGACTAGCTATCAGTAGCTTCCCTTCTCCTCTCGGAAATCTCAATCTTCTAAGCATCAGTAAATTTTCACTATTAAAAACCTTCAAGTAAAACAAGCAAGAAACCTTGTGCTCTGATACCAACTTGATACAAAAATGAATGCTAGTTATTTTTATGTTATTTTCATTGTAGATATAAACTTTTCTTTCCTTTGTTTTACTTATCCTTCATAGGTTTTTTTATGAGCATGTGATTATCAAATAGTGTCCTTAGTGAAATTATGAGTTTTTCATAAGCTTAGAAAGCATATTTTAAATGACATAATAGAAGCAATATTAAACACGAAAAACACACATAACATAGCTTAACACAAGGAATTTTGATAAAGGAGTTCACCCTCATGGGCCACATCTCCTTGGTCCAGCTTCATAGTGTGGGCTTGGTATTAGCTTCAAGTGTTCTCAAATTGTTGTTACAAGCTTTAGAATCTCTTGGAACCTGTTCCAATGAGTTTATAAAATCAAAATCTCCCTAGAATCACTATTTGTTTGCTAAATTTGGACTTTGGATGCTCTGGAAATGACCCCAACACCTGGTGGCCCTCTTGTTCAACAATATTCAAATGCACAAAAACATGTGTAAATGACCTTTTCTGCCTCTACAACCTGCTCCATTGAGTTCCCAGCATGCCAATTAGCCTAGAATGACTTTTACTGAGCTCAATTATGTCAAACATTGAGTGAGTTATGACCAAAACCAAAATTTCCGCAATTTCTCCTTTAAAACTAGAGGAACTGCTAGTTAACTTTCTAAAATTAGAAACCCACCAAAATTGGTGAACCGTCCATAATTTCTGCCAACTTAACCTCCATCTTAATTAGCGCTAAATGTCTTTAGGAGTGGATAAGCAAGGTTTAATGATAAGTGCAATTTAAGCACTAATGACGTTTTAAATGTCACTAACCCACATTTTAACATTAATTAACATTCATTAATTTCTTGTTGGTTTGACGGTCTTAGCACCTGGTTCTCAAGTCGTGGCTACATGGGAAGGGGGTTGGCCTAAGGGACTATCCCCCTCCAACCCCCAACGTTCAGGCGGTGAAACTTTAAATAAAAGCAGGGAATGTATTGGGAAGAAACATTGTGGAGAAGAGACAGTAAGGCGGTTGGTTCGCGGGCGTGAGGTCAGGGGTTCGAGCACCCACTCTGCCATAAAATTTTACACAACGATATAATAAATTCCTCAACCATATTTTTCGATTCGGCCAATCTAGAACCTATGAAAATATGTTTAGAGAACCTTCCAAACTTGGTGATATCCACCGTGAAGGTGGGTTTGTAACTTTAATATATATGTATATATGTTGAACTATATATATATATAAAATAATCCACCATAACCTTATTCCAACCATTAATATGACATATAATTTAACCCCCATAAGTTAGGAGATGGCCCACCAAAGAGGACATATGGCTCCCTCTAGTTCGGTTATAATCCAACCCTTAAAACTTCAAATTCCAACTTAGGAAGAATTGGAGGTCATTGGACAATTTCTCTCTTCACTTAACCCATCTGGCGAATATGAGGATGACAGTTGTCACAGTGTAACTGGTTACAATCTGGAGAATATTCCCTACAATGCTGACTGCACCTTTGACATCATCATTGTACCTATTCTGCTCCTTTTTTTCATGTTTTAGAAAACGAATAGCAGACAATAACTCAGTCATATGAACTCGGATTTTGATGGAACGAGTTGCGCCAGAATCCTTGCGATGAAATCTATCTTTTCATTCAGGTTCAAAGCAATTTAGATCACTTTCAATTTTTATCTAAAACTTGAGCCTTAGATGAGTTCCTGGTTAATAATATGAATGAAGAGGTGATGAAATTGAATACTCAAGGCATTTTCAAGTACACTTCTATGCTAGTTCACATGTTTCTTTTTTAGCAGGGGGATTAATTACCAATTACATTCCATAAACACGATGATCAAGGTGTTAATCAATCAATCATTCATTGGACTCAATTGGTTAGATCCATTTCAACTGAATTTTCATATGCAGATTTCATTGACTCCTTCATTCATCCAATTTCCCAACTTTCAAGTAGTCAGAAGGAGCCTAGTATTGGCTTAGAAATCAAAAGGATAATTCATCTAAGTGATCAAGTTAAAACAGGAGACTGTTATCTTTACCAGAATTTTATAGAGATCAGAGTATATGGTTGTGATTGGCACCTTACAATTTTCCCAAATCTGTTCCAACGATACTTTTCTCTCTCGAGTATTTTAGGAAAATGATTAACATGTATGAACTACATTTTGTTTCAAGTAAAATAAAATGTCAGTTTAAGATCAAGACTAAGGTGGCCTCTTTCAAATGCAACACTAGGACAACAGGAATTGAAGTAGATGTAATCCTCAAGATTCATTGGATTCATAAACTCAATGAATGAATAAATAAAACCATAAATGAACCACGCTATCCATGTCTGCTACAACAATAGTTTTGTAAATGAGAACAACCTCTACAAGGTCTCCTCCTTGATCCACAACTACCAAAACTTCTTCAAATGGTTGATTGATCCATACACCCTCCTTGTCAAACCTGCAATTTGACCTCAAATATGTGTTAAAAATATAAAACCAAAGTTACCATTGGATTCATAACATCATTAAACCCTTTAGTAGCCTCTTCTGCTTCTTCATTTGGACTTCAGGTCCTCTAGACATGGCCTCCTCTCCTGGTGGCCCTAGCATCAAAACTCTTCAAGTGGGAAAAACTCCATCAAGAAGTCATTGTCTTCCTCTGAAACCTGTTCCAATGGATTTCCAGCATGCGAAAATGCTAATGATGACTTTTACAGAGCTTAATTTGGTCGAATATTGCCCAGGATAGGCCTCATTTACTCCAGGCCTAGTAAACTGCCACTAAATTTGGTGGAATGCTAGTTAAGTCCACTAAAAGTGGTACTCCGCCAAATCTAGCACGCTACTCTAAAACTCCGTGAACTTAACTCCTAGATTTATTAGTGCTAAGTGCAGAGTATGGGCGGATAAGCACGTTTTTAATGATAAGCACAGTTTTATGTGCTAATGAGGCTTATCATAGGTTAACCACATTTTAAACATTTAATTAAACATTATTAAAAAAATCCCGTTGGTTCTATTGTCTTAGCCCTCGGTTCTGGAGTTGTGGCCACATGGGGAGGGGGATAGCCCCCCACCAACCCCCAAATGGTCGGTGGCTTTAATTTAATTTTTTTTGAGAGACATATAGGGTAAGAACTACCACAAAGCAGAGATGGTATGGTGTGCAATTTTCAGGAGGGAGGTTAGGGGTTTGACCCCTGACTCCACCATAAAATTTTACACCGCGCCATAATAAAACCTCCTCTCGCTAACTTGGTAGACTTTTCCAAATTTAAACCTTCACAAAAATGGTTAACACTCCTCCAAAGTTGTATAGTGGCTCCTCCACACTTGGTGATACCCCGCCAAAATGTGGGTTTAAAAACACACACACACACACACACATATATGTATAATAAATTCACCATATGACTAAGGTTAAAACCAATAATTTGACTATAAATCAAATGTCCAATCATTAATAAAATTGACATTCAACCTCAGGGTTAGGATTTTTCCCACCAGAGAGGACACGTGGTGCCCTTTGGTTGGGTTATCCTCCAACCCTTTTTAAAAAAAATAGAATTCCCACTTAGGAAGAATTAGAGGTCATTAGGCAATTTCTTTCTTCACTTAACCCATCTGGCGAATCTGAAGACGACACTTGTCACAATGTCAGTGTCTGCAATCTAGAGAATATTTCTGCAATGCTGACTATACCTGCCACATTAGCACTATACCTATTCTGCTCCCTTTTTCCCTATTTTGGAAAACAAACAGCAGACGATAAATCATTCATACGAACTCGGATATTGATGAAACAAGTTGTGCCCGAATCCTGGCGATTAACTCTATCCGGTAATTCAGGTTTGAAGCAATTTCGAGCACTTTCAATTTTTAGCTAATTTTAGGCCCTGGTCCAAATTCTGATCACACCTTCCCACTGACAAGATTTTGGACCCACAAAAGCTGATAATTATCTTCTTGAGCTTCAACACTCTTTTTCTTTCAAGTTATATCAACTGATTTTACTTGACAATTATCTTGACATGCCTCACATCGCAACTCACTATGTCTCTCAACCACTGTTCTCTTGTTGTTGCTAACCCACTTCATCATTGTTGACTGTTGTTGGCTGATACATACCCTGTTGTACCAAATCGATCTCTATGTGGTTGGAAAATTGTTAGCCTTACCACTTATAATGAAGTCCCTCTTGCAACAAAGGAATACAAGCTTCTTCTTGGAAATCTGTTCTCTTGTTGTTGCTAACCCACTTCAACATTGTTGACTGTTGTTGGCTAATACATACCCTATTGTACCAAATCGATCTCTATGTGGTTGGAAAATTTTTAGCCTTACCACTTATAATGAAGTCCCTCTTGCAGCAAAGGAATACAAGCTTCTTCTTGGAAATCATCTTATCCAGATTAAACTTGCAATATGAGTGAACTCTTGGTGTCAACAGAAAAAAAAAAAAAACAAGATTGTTCTGCAATGGCTGTAAAACACTTTTCATCTTGTCCACTTCTCACTGAATGGACCTCAAACTTCCTGCAACATCTTGTAACAAGAATACACCATCAATCTTGAAGAAAAAACATTATGCAAGAATTGAAATGAGGACCACCTCTTTTTCTTGCTCCTTCAAAGCAATGAATTTCACCTCCTGTAACATCAAGTACATGGCGATATTCTTGCACATTGGTGTATCAAATATCGACTCACAATCGATAAACACCATCGACTAAAACATAAGTCGATCTACATAATCGACAAACATAGTCGACAAAAAGCATGCGACATCAACAACACAAGTCGACATGAAATATGCAACACAATCGACATAAATCGATATGAAATGTGTGTGACACAATCGACACATTCATGCATGTATCTATTTACAATGAAACTATCACAAGTTCTCTATTTACATATACAAAATATCATGCATATGTACACTCTTCAACTCTCGCTTTCAAGTACAAACAAGTACAAAAACCAAAAACATGTGGTCATCATAAGAGATGAACTGAATAATAAATTGTTGCAACATAAATGAATAACATACCCATATTTTATACTATCTTGGTGAAAATTTTGCAACAAATAGAAATTCCTTCAACTGAAAAATATTCACATGCAATCTTGCATCATACAAGTAAAAAGACAAACTATTTCAATGGTGGCTATCTAGAGAGGCAAATAGGTACGAGCTCCGGATGTAAAATCAAACACCTTGTTGCTTCATGTCCTCTTTTGCGACAGTAGGTACATGATACCCAATCATCACTACCATCAGAAGCCATTCCTCCGGTGCAACATACCCCAATCCTTCATGCTTAGGCCTTTCTTTCACCTATATTGGGTTCTTGATGCCTTGTTTATTTGCACCAAGACCCAAGCCTTCTTGGTATCTCATCTTTGTCAAGATCTTGGATCCCATACCTTTTATATATCTTTCAAAGGCTGCAAAATAATTTGTATCAGTATGTGCATACAAGTAAGGAGCATATGCATGCTCACCATCTGTCTCATCTTTGGATTGAGACACAAAAATGGCTTCAAACTCCTTTTGGATTCTCAAGGTGTCCTCTTGATCTCTTGTGTATTCTTCTTCTTGCTCCTCAACATAAAATGCTGATTAAAATTCTCCCACGTCATGTGGATAGAAAACACAAATGTATTCATCTTCCATCTTGGAAGGACTTTCTACATCAGCATAATGCCTCAAATCTGTAGAAAGCAAGGAAGTTGTTGGTGAAGATGGTGATGAAACGCCATTGCTTTTATCTTCTCCCCTTGAGAGCCTTATAGGATTTTCTCCTTGAAGTATGATCTTTGAAGTCTCAACATTTTTCGAAGATGAAACTTGAGGTGGGGCTAGTAGCAACCCTAGCCTCCTTCTCTTTGTTCCTAGTTAGGAATTCATACCAACAAGCTCTCCTTCTCCTCTTTGGAGCTTCAGCTTGGTAAGAATTTTCCTCTTAACAAACAACACTCTTTGTAAAAATCAACAGTGAACGTTATGCTCTGATACCAACTTGATCTGAAATGAGGCAAATCTTGTTAATTCTATGCAAGATCCCTCATTAGTATAAGAAATGTGTTACTTATGTGCATAGATTTATATAGAATGAGCAGGTTGTTTCTAGGATTTAAATGAAAAAATGTCTTAAAAATAACATGCCAACATCAACAGCTGAAAAACACATATACATCAAACCATAAGACAAGAATTTTGATGAAGGATTTCACCCCGCCTGGGCTACATATCCTTGACCTATCAACATGACTAGACCACTCTTCTATTTGGTGAACAAATGTACAATCAGTATACTACCTTACTATGTGGCTATCACCCCTTAAAGATGATGTTCTCCTGCAAATAACTCTCCCATATAACAGCAATACAAAAATATCCTACAGAGATGATCTATATCTCACCAATGAGTGCTAGAAAGTTTCACAAATACACTCCAATTCCACACTGAATCATACATAAAATATCATCATAAACTTAATGAATGAAGAAATAAAACAAGAACTGAACCATGCTAGCCATAGTTGTTGCAACAATAGTTATGTAAATGAGAACAACCCCTACAAGGTCTCCTCCTTGATCCACAACTACCAAAACTGCTTAAAATGGTTGATTGGTCCATACACCCTCCTTGTCAAACCTGCAATTTGACCTCAAACATGTGTTCAAAATAGGAAACATAAGTTACCATTGGATTCATAGAATCATTAAACCCATGAGTAGCCTCTTTTTCTTCTTCATTTGGACTTCAGGTCCTCTAGATATGGCCTCCTCTCATCGTGGCCCTAGCCATAAAAAATATTCAAGTGGGAAAAAATCCATCAAGAAGTCTTCCTCTACCTATAAAACCCATTCCAATGGATTCCCAGCATGCCAAAATGATAAGAATGACTTTTACTGAGCTCAATTTGGTCAAATATTGCCCAGGATAGGCCTCATTTACTCCAGGACTAGTAAAGTGCCACTAAATTTGTAGGACTGCCAGTTACGTCCACTAAAAGTGGGAATCCGCTGAATCTGGCATGTTCCTCTAAAAGTCTTCCAACTTAAATCAAGGCTTAATTAGTGCTAAGCACATATTATGGATGGATAAGAAATTTTTTAATGATAAGCGCATTTTTACGCACTAATGTGGCTTTTCATGGGTTAACCACGTTTTAAATGTTTAATTAAACTTCATTAACAAAATCCCGCCAGTTCCTGTAGTGTTCCAAATGTGGAAGAATAAGGTCAAAAGGGAATATCTTGAGATATTCCACTATGGATTCACAGTAGTATGGAAACACACCAGCAATTCTAAACTAGAGATAGACTGGTAGGGCATTTTCTGGTTATCTCTAAAGAGAGGGTGAAAACCAGAGGCTTCCTGGCCCGTTCCAGACTCTGTCTATAGAAAAATGATGAAACACAACAAGTGTGGGAAAAACACACTCCTTTTGGATTTTTCTACTCTTGGGATCCTTAGATCTGCAGATCTAAAGAATGGATCCAAAAGAGGATCCAAAAACCAAACAGGCAAGGAGAGGAAAATTCCACTTCAGGGAAAAATTGCAAGAGGCTCAAGGGTAACGTTGTATAAGCAAAATGGTGCAATAATAATGCTTACCAGGGCTGGGTTCCCTTATTATTCTCTGTGTGGGACCTCCATGCTGAATTTTAGGAAAAAAAAATCGGTATAAGGGCCTTAAACAGATCTCCCACGAAGCTAACTAGTAAAAAATTAGCTAAAGAGAAGAGCTAATGGAATGAAGGAAAACCCACTTTATAATTGTGCAGTTTTAGCAGAGAGTCACTGGAAATAAGCCATCAAACATTTATTATATTATAGAAGCAGAAAATCAGAATTTTAATGGAGCTTCCCAAGAAATACAGTGAATTATATGAAGGAATAAGCAAGAAATATTTAGAAATAGGAGCTGCAATGTATGTAAGAAGTGCAGAAATGAATGGACAACGTCCCGCTAAGTGTGCTTCAGCAGTATAATGTTAGATTACAGATCTACAACAAATTCATGGCTGAAACATAAGATCCATATCAGATCTGGAAACTACTTAGCCTTCAAATCAAGATCCCCTTAGGGTTTTTACAAAATGATGCACTAGAAAGTGTAGATCTAACTTTTTGTACACAGAACTACAGAAAGCTTCAGTAATTTTTGAATATGAATTTATTCATAATATACAATAGATCTGAATATGAGATATCAGCAAGCTACTTCATAAATATTCAAGGTGAGAGGCAAGCCTCAATCACCAGAAACACAAGTACAATGAAAGATCTAAACAATAGTGAAGCAGTACATAGGAAATAACGTAGTTCCCTAAGGAGACAGTGCAGTAGCTTGAGAAGAATAATACAACAGATGAAATATACAGATCTAAAATCAAAATACAATAGAGACCCTCTTTCGAGTGATCACAATACACCCTCCCTGAGAGGAGACTCCAAAAACAACTAGATCCTTGCAGATCTAGAACCCCACTTACTACACTTACAACAGCAACAAAACCCTCAATGAGCCAGCGTTTTCTATTCAAGCATATCTTGGCCTCCAACCTGATAGTGGTTCAATCTAGCACACTTCCCTCCAAGAGGTACTCAAATAAGGATGGAGGATTCCTAAACAGGAGATCCTCTCTTTCTCTTGCTAAACAGGAAAGAGAAATGGAGTTGCCTTAGCAAGCTTAGAAAATGAAATATGATCAACAACAACCTCATGAGCCTTCATCATCCTTTTATAACATTTGAGTCTCTTGGCAAACCCTAAACCACTTTCATCTTTTGGTTCCTTTTACACTTGGAAACCCCTTCTAGAAAAGCACAGTCCATCAAGGAGGTTCAATGAACCTAGACAACGTTGTTGACTTGGTCAAATAGGATATCCTTTGGTGGTCTTGGCCCTTTTCACACGTGCAAGATTTTATTTTGATTTCCTAAATATGTCTCTTTTCACATAGGCACTGATTTATTCTTGATTTACAAGAGGATTAGACATCCTCTTTTACAATTTATTCATTAATCATGAAATACAAAATAAATCAGGCAAAATTAATGTTCCAAATTAGCTGAAGCTAATTTAGGAACATTACAGTCTCCCCCTCCCAAATGTTGCTTGTCCTCAAGCAACTGCAAGGGTGATGCAAAACTTCCCCTTCTTCTCTTGTGGCCTCCTTATCAAATAGTCTCCTCCATTGCTTTGAATTTTCTGCAATATCTTTGTCCTCCCAATGGCCCTTCCTTAATATGAAAGTTTTCCCTTGATGAATAAAATCAAAGGCTCTCATCATGAAGAAATGGAAGGTTGTTGTGGAAACCTTCTTGTTGATCCATGGCCTCCTCAAGATATAAGTGATGACTAGCATGGGGGTTTTCATGATCCATGAAAGACTCCCATCTCCATGTTGTCATCAAGATTAAGTGGATCACCTCCCAGCTTGGCAATCCGTAGAAGATCTCCTCCCCAATACACATGAGAGGCATGTCACCAACCAATATATGGCTCACCTTGCAAAGAGACAAGTGATTTATCATAGTGGCCATACAAAATCTCATGCTCCCATGGAAGCATGCAATGCAAAAATAAATGGGAATTCCTTCCCCCAAGGGCACATTCAACAAGTGTGCTTTTCCTCCAACTATGCCCCCAACAAGGATAAGGACATCTTCAGCTTGTGGTATCATGATTAGAATCATGCTATCTACCATGTGTGATAGATGAGAAGGAAGATGTTCCCTCACGTGCAACCAGCGTAGTTTTATTCTTAACTGCCATAGAATAAGATATGACAAGTGCCTCCCCCAACACTTGTTTGTTGCCTCATGTCTTTGGAATGCTTGGAGAATTTACATCATGGTTGGTGTAAAAGAATCACACCATGAGGAATGTAATAGCTTTCCAAGGTTCTCCAAGGAATGGTCTGCATCAACATAGTTCATGGCCTTGGATGGCCCATGAAACCCATCATACTTAGTGCCCCATCTTGGCACCATGCCCTGAAAATGAGTGTCAACAAAATATAATCACATAGGAGATACATAATAATGCTCAAGAGGATGAGCCTCTCTATATACTTGTTTTACATCAGTGGGGTTACTCATGGATGAGTTCCTCTCACACTCAAAGAATAAGGTGTGAATGGTGGCTCCTCCCAAGAGCTATGTTCCTCCTCCTCTACCAAGTAGTCCATGCACATCTTCATATGAGAGTACACATCTTATTTGAAACCTTCCCATATGAATCCACCCAAGAGATTATGATATGCTTTGACAAAACCAGTGGGTTTGGAAAGCAGGATTTCATAGATGGCATCAAATAGTCCCTTCTTGAGTTTGGAGTCACTAGCCAAAAGAATAAGATTATAGAAATAGATAAATCCATCTACTACCTTGAACCTCTAATCCTTTACTTCCCCTTCAAGAACCCCCATGTGAAAAGGTCCTTGGAGTATTCCATCATGAGTCGGGAATCCCAACAAGGATCCAAGCTCTCCAAGAATGACAGCGTTGTAGAGGTCTGAAATGTAGCCCCTGTCTTCTCATGGCTCCCATCTTTGACATCCTTGATATCAAGATCACATGTTGGAGCATCATAATCTTCCCTTTTCTACCCCATTTGTAGCTTTTCTTGCACAAGACAAGATTGGAGCATATGGAAATCAACTTCCCCTCTGAAAGTCCTTGTTTTCCAAAACCTCCTCCTTTTGGCCCATGTATACAAGAGGGTTAATATCCCCTTGCCATCTTCAGAAATATCCTTTTTGAATGAAGAGATCATGGGCTGCCCCAAAAATATGGATTTTCCATGTGCCCTCATGCTCATGCCATCATAGATCTCTGATTTATCGTTTCTCGACGTATATATCTGAGTGGGAGTTTTCAATGTCCCTTTTAGGAAACTTCTCATCTCTCTCCCGAATTATTGAGAGATTCTCTACGCTGTGCTAGCTTCTCCCAAGGCTACCTCCTTAGCCAATTATGTATATGCTACCCATAGTTGAGAGAACACTTTATATTTCCTCCTATTAAGAGGTGCCCCTAGTAGAGTGCCTCCTTGAAAAGAGGTTCCTAGGCATAGAGTAGAATGTGGATGTAGGCAGACAAATTGGTCCGTACCTTCAATACATAAGTCCTCTTGCCTTCTTTGTGCTTCCAAGCTCTAAAGTAGAGAAGGGTTCATGCTCTCCACCTTGTGATGCCCTTCCTCCTCTTCTACCTCCCATATCTACAAGACCTCATCATTAATCAATGATAGTACGTGCTCCTCATGCATGAGATCCTGTGAGACTCTTTGCAAGAGTGTAAGAGGCTCTTCTCTTGGAGCAAGTGCTCCAACCTCTTCCTCATGAAGTGCTTGAGGTGCCTTTGTTTTGACTATGTTATCATCTCCTACCTTCTCCTCCTCTTTAATATCTAAAATTCTCCCATCATCAATGAGAGACAATAGGTCTTGATCAACTATTGAAGGAGAAACCTTCATGCTTTCCTCTTGAGATGAGGACTCTTCACCAAATGGATATGTTTCCCTTGGCAATGCATCAATCCAACTCACACCTTATTTCCCCCCCTTCATGAAGGAATCACTAGCAAAATGCTGAAGCTATGATGATATGGTTGAGTGCACATATCCATGAGATGAGGATTCAGAATGTTCCTCATGCACAGATCTTGTAGATCTGATTGGAAAATCTTCTTTTTGAAACTCCTTGGGAGCTTCACTGTTGCTTCTCTTTTCTTCTTTCACATCCTCCTTGGGGAGGATCTTCTTAAATATTAAAATAGATGAGATTAAACTCATCTTATCCATGTTTCCATTTCTCTTGATTTCACTGATAGCTTGATCTCACAGGCTGTGCCAGAGATCATGCTCTGATACCACTGTAGTGTTCCAAATGGGGAAGAATAAGCTCAGTAGGGAATATCTTGAGATATTCCACTATGGATTCATAGTAGTATGGAAACACACCAGCAATTAGAAACTAGAGATAGACTGGTAGGGCATTTACTGGTTATATCACCTCTAAAGAGAGGGTGAAAACTAGAGGCTTTCTGGCCCGTTCGAGACTCTGTCTATAGAAAACTGATGAGACACAGAAAGTGTGGGAAAAACACACTCTTGGATTTTTCTGCTCTTGGGATCCTTAGATCTGTAGATCTAAAGAATGGATCCAAAAGAGCAGCCAAAAACCAAACAAGCAAGGAGAGGGAAATTCCACTTCAGGGAAAAACTACAAGAGGCTCAAAGGTAACGTTGTATAAGAAAAATGGTGAAAAATTAATGATAACCAGGGCTATATTCCCTTATTATTGGCTGTGTGGGACCTCCATGCTAAATTTCAGGAAAAAAAAATGGCTTTAAGGGCCTTAAACAGATCTCCCACGAAGCTGACTAGTTAAAAATCAGCTAAAGAGAAGAGCTAATGGAATGAAGGAAACCCCACTTCAGAATTGCACAGTTTTAGCAGATAGTCATTGGAAATCAGCCATCATAAATTTATTACAGTATATCAGTAGCAAATCATACTGTTAATGGAGCTTCCCAAGAAATACAGTGAATTCTATGAAGGAATAAGCAAGAAATCTTCAGAAATAGGAGCTGCAATGTATGTAAGAAGTGCAAAAATGAATGGACAGCGTCCCTCTAAGTGTGCTTCAGAAAGATAATGTTAGATTAAAAATCTACAGAAAATTCATGGTTGAAAAATAAGATCCATATAAGATCTGGAAACTAAGCTTTCAAATCAAGATCCCCTTAGGGTTTTTACAAAATGATGCACTAGAAAGTGTAGATCTAAATTTTTGTACACAGAACTGCAGAAAGCTTCAGTAATTTCTGAAGATGAATTTATTCATAATATACAACAGATCTGAATATGAGATATCAGCAAGATACTTCATAAATCTTCAAAGTGAGAGGCAAGCCTCAATCACTAGAAACACAAGTACAATGAAAGATCTAAACAATAGTGAAGCAGTACATAGAAAATAACGTAGTTCCCTAAGGAGAAAATGCAGTAGCTTGAGAAAAATAGTACAACAGATGAAATATACAGATCTGAAATCAAAATACAATAGAGACCCTCTTTCGGGTGATCACGAGACACCCTCCCTGAGAGGAGACTCCAAAAACAACTAGATCCTTGCAGATCTAGAACCCCACTTACTACACTTACAGCAGCATAAAAACCCTCAGTGAGCCAGTGCTGTCTATGCAAGAAATGCTTGGCCTTGAACCTGATAGTGGTTCAATCTATCACACTTCCCTCCAAGTGCTACTCAAAGAAGGATGGAGGATTCCTAAACAGGAGATCCTCTATTTCTCTTGCTAAATAGCAAAGAGAAATGGATTTTCCTTAGCAAGCTCAGAAAATGAAATATGATCAACAACAACCTCATGAGCCTTCATCCTCCTTTTATAAGATTTGAGTCTCTTGGAAAACCCTAAACCACTTTCATCTTTTGGTCCCTTTCACACTTGGAAACCCCTTCTAGAACAGCGCAATCCATCAAGGAGGTTCAATTAACCTAGACAGCATTGTTGAATTGGGCAAATAGGATCTCCTTTGGTGGTCTTGGCCCTTTTCACACCTTTAAGATTTTATTCTGATGGCCTAAATATGTCTCTTTTCACATAGGCACTGTTTTATTCTTGATTTGCAAGAGGATTAGACATCCTCTTTTACAATTTATTCATTAATCATGAAATACAAAATAAATAAGGCAAAATTAATGTTCCAAATTAGTTGAAGCTAATTTAGGAACATTACAGTTCTATTGTCTTAGCCCTCAGTTCTGGAGTTGTGGCCACATGGGGAGGGGGTTGGCTCAGGGGGCTAGCCCCCTCCAACCCCCAAACGGTTGGAAGCATTAATTTAAGTTTATGTGAGAGATTTATAGGGTAAGAACTACCCCGGAGCAGAGACATTATGCTGTCTTTTTTTCAGGTGGGAGGTCAGGGGTTTGAGCCCCAACTCTGCCATAAAATTTTCCACTGTGCCATAATAAAACCTCCTCCTGCTAAATTGGTCAACTTTTCTAAATTTAAACCTCCTCCACAATAATTAATGCTCCTCCAAAGTTGTATAGCGACTCCTCCACACTTGGTGATACTATGCTGAAATGTGGGTTTAAAAACATATATATATATATATATATATATATATATATATATATATATATATATATATATATATATATATAACAACACCACCATATGACTAAGGTTCAATCCAATAATTCAACCATAAAGTAAATGTGCAATCATTAATAAAATTTTACATTCAACTTTATGGTTAGTAGGTGGCCCACCATAGAGGACATGTGGCGCCCTCTGGTTGGGTTATACTCCAACCCTTTAAAAAAAAAATCAAATTCCCACTTAGGAATAATTGGAGGTCATTATGCAATTTCTTTCTTCACTTAACTCATCTGGAAAATATGAAGACGACACTTGTCACAGTGTCACTATCTGTAATCTTGAGAATATTCCTGTAATGTTGACTGTACTTGCCATATCAGTACTGTACTTGTTCTAGTCCTTTTTTGCTTGTTTTGGAAAATGAACAGCAGACATAACTCAGTCATATGAACTCAGATTTTGATGAAACGAGTTGCGTAAGAATCCTGGCTAAGAAATCTATCAAGTCGTTCAAGTTTGAAGCAATTTCGAGCACTTTCAATTTTTAGCCAATTTTCGGCCCTGATCCAAATTCTAATGAATGCCCTACAACCACACTCCTAGGCTAGAGATTGAGAAATTCATGAATCAGGATCAATGGGAAGAAAACAAATTGCAAGAAACAAAGGAACAAATTCTCTCTACCTCCACTTAGCAAACTCCCATTTCTCAATACAAGCAGCAAAAAAGGCCTAAAGAGGAACCATCATCTTCTGCAAACATTTCCAAATAATTCATTATCCAACATAAGAATTAGAAAACATATTTCACCACTTCCACTAAGAAAATTCAAAATTAACAAGAGATCATTGATTTGGGTGATGCAAAAGTTTCTACTGCAGCTGAGGGAAAATTTCCTAATACCCCATCCTCCTCTTCATCTTCACAAGAGACCATGGATATTATTCAATCAATAGGAACCATTGAACAGGGTGAGAAAAATATACTCTAAATTCTTAGAGATTAAACATAAAAATTAAGCTTTAAAGGCAAATGTCTCCAATCAGTTTTTGGAAGTAGACCTCTACATCACATCATAGGTTGTTGACATCTTTTGATAGTGAAAATGGATGGATGTAAATGACTTTTCTACAAGCCCAAGTCCCTTTTCCCAAAGCCTCTTCTGATTACAAGAAAACCTTATTCTCTTTTGATCAAAATAGGATTCATCCCATTGACCAAATGGAAATGCACAGAAAATTAGAAGATTTTTTTTCTATACCATCACTAACACTACCATGGCATTGTCCAAATTGAGAAAAACTCTATAAAATGTACAATCACAGTTGAAGATTGAAAAAAATTCCTCTTTAGCAAAAGATAATAAGCTAAAATCATTAGAAGATATAGTAATAAATATTGGGTATGATGCTATGGATGTTAAAGCTATATAAGAAATTCTTAAGAAGAAGAATTCAGACATTGCATCTCTTCGAAATCAACTCAAATTTCCTTCTACAAAAGATCCCAAACCAAGGAGATAGAGGAAAGTGAAAAGAATAGAGAGGAAATTTTCAAACTCATCATTGAGTAGAACATTCAAAACAAGAAGATGGAAGAACAAATTGAAGGTTTGATCAAAGATAAAAATCAACTCAGTTGGCCATGATTCCAATTTCAGTTGGACCCGTTGCAGTTGCAGGCACAAAGACGAGTTCTTCATCAATAACATCAAAATCTACATTAGTAGTAGGTGACCCAAACAAACTTATGCAGGATTTCTCTCTACAAAAACAGGACAATGAAAATATCCTGGAGAAATTTAGGAATCTAGAAGCTCAAAAGATAAAGAATGATACTCTTTACATGGAATAAATGAAGAAATATCACATGTTAGCACAAAAATTTTAGAAGTTAGAGATTTATTTATTGATTGCACACACCATAGCTCAAGCCAAGGAAAGCATACTGACTAAAATAAGTTAGGCTATGACTGAATAATGGCACTCCATAAATATTTTTTTTTAACAAGAACAACTAATCACTAAGTGAAAAGTAGTCATTAAGCAGGAAAAGGAAGCACTTAAGAAAAAATGAAATGAAAATTCAAATATGATTAAGGTGTTGAATTCAGAGAGTAGAGCAGAAGTAGAATAGATTAATATCATAGATAGAGAAAAAACCATTTTGGAAATCAAGAAAGTTTTGTCGAAGAAGAATTTGTTGAATCAGTTGGAAACCAAGTGTCAAAATTTGGACACTGTTGTCCAAAGTTTAGATCAAGTTCAACCTGCTAAATCAGAGAGGATTGCGAGGATTAGTAATGCCAAATGAAAAATTAGTCAACTTGGAGGATTTTTGCAAGAATATTTACACAATTGCAATTGACAAAGAAAAATTTACAGGGATTAAAGGTCATATGACAAGAAAGGATTTTCTAGAGGCTTTAGAGTTTGATTTAATAATCAGACATGAAATAAAGCATCTCTTTATCAATAAGCCTACTTATGAGAGATATACTAAAGTAGATGAAGTTTTCAGAAGATTAACTAATCTTTATATACCAAGTCAAGAAATATGGGATCACTTACGTGAAACTATCGAGTAAAATTCATCTTCAACGGCATGCCAGAAAAACAACACATTTTGGGGCCACATCCTCAACCACTTCCTTGAAGATAGTGACATCTCAACTCAACAATTTTTGTGTTCCTATATTTTGATACTAATTTTTGTAATTTTTTTAGATGCTTCTAATAGGTAGAATTTAGTATAAATAACTCTCCATTCGAGTTATTAAGGGTTGCACCATTGGATAAGAACTTGTAAAGCATAATTGTATGAGCTTTTGATCATTGATGATTAATAAAAGGATTCTGGATTTGTTCCAAAAAATTTGTCTCCTTGTAAGTTTTTCCAGTATTCATTTCATTCTGTTTTCTGCATATATCTAAGTTTTATGGAGATAACTAGGTAAAATAAAATTGTGTCTCAGTATATCTTAAATCCTTTGAAGTTATAATCTACTTTAGATATTGATTTATTAGAATATATGTCTGTATAAGTCCCTCTACATCAATTAATTGTCAGTAATCTTCATAATGTTAAATATATTTTCTTAATCTATAAACATTGTTTTTCGGCCTTTCATACTTATGATAAACTAAAGATTCAATCTGGATATTTAGTTGATCATATTTTCTTACAGTTTCTGCCTTCACATATGAAAATCATATCATTGTTTTGAAGTAAAGAAACTGCCCTGTTCTTAATACTCAATATTATCAAAGTTTAAAACATCTTCCTGTTATTTTCTCAATAAATTGGTCATCTAAAAAATCCTTTTAAAACAAAAAAATACTTTAGATCCTCCGGCATAATTAATTAACCTATAATTATCTTAGAAGACAGCATCATATTTGCGTCATTGCCAGTGATATGAAATTTGATCCCTTTAACCTAGGAAAACGATATACCTATTCCTTTAAGGGAGAATAAAGGACTAGTAAGGTTAAAATATTTCACCTCGCGACTTCACAGAACCCAAAACTGAATCCTTCAAGACATACCACGTCTCACTCTGATTCTGAGATTGTTTTACCTTTTTTAGGTCTAGAGAGACTAGTAAGACAAGCCTCTTTAATAAGAAGACTTCAAACCCCTTTTCCTTCTAAACCTCCTCAATCAGAGGATACTTTAGTCCATAGTCCTTTTATATGTGGAGAAATTCCTTTAAATTCAGATGATCTACCACCTAGGGTACCTGAATTGATATCTAAAGGAGTCAATTTCCAATATAATCTTTTGGTTCATTCATTAGAATCATATCAAATACCTAAAGTACCTTCTCAGTCTCCCAAATCATAACAGGATTTGGATTTTCACTTACCTGAATTCAAACCTACTAATTTCATTTGTCCAACCTCTTATTCTTTTCCATCTACTTCTGCTCAACCAGAAGATATTTTCTCCTTATATTCAATTCCTTTATTTGAACCTAAAGAATGAGAGAGAGAGAGAGAGGTACAGAAATTGATAATTCGTACACCTTTGAAATCTTTAAGAATATATTCAACTTTAATTCTTCCTCCACCTTCTTTAACCCCTCCATCTTCACCTCTATCTCCCACGTCACCATATTCTACATCTACCTCATCATCTTCTATAACAACCCCCATTGATTCCTCTTCATCTTCATCACAAGGTATGGCTTCTTTTTAGCCTATTTTTCAAGAAATATATCTTTCTTTACAACTTCCAAACATACTAAAATATTTTCCTGATGGATACTTGAAACACCTTCCAAGGTTTAATGGGGAAACTAGTTTATCTTATGAAGATAATTTAGCAGCATTCTTAGACATCGTTGACAATATGAATATCGAATATGAAAATGTATATATGAGATTTTTTTGTTCAATACTTAGAAGGAAATGTTAGGATCTGGTTTAGGCAATTGAGGGCACACTGATTTTTTGTTGGGGTGAATTAACCACAATATTTAAGAATAAATGGGGTGTTAAAAAGGATCTTGTCTATTTTTTGATAGAATTTAAAGAAGTCAAAATAAACTATGGTGAACCAATGTCTGACTTTATTAAGATAGTTAAATAACTCTAGCATAAAATTCCTGCTGATTGTAAACCACCAGTAGCAGCAGCAAAGGTTAGGTTTTCCAAGATTTTGAAGATGACTTTGTAGTCATGCTTAGGGAAATAACATCGCATACTTTAGAAGACATGAAAAATAATTCCATTGAACTTGAAGCTAATATATTTGCTTCAGCTAAACTTAAATCCAAAGCTAAAAGGCTCAGAGGAAAATGAAATCTAATCAAGAGGCTTCTTCTTCTTCCAAGTCTAAAAACGAAGATCAAAAGATACATGAGATAACTTCATTACTTAGGAACCTTTTGATGAGCCCCGGTATTGCACCAAGACTGCTGCAACTCCCAGGGGCTACCCTATTTTACTTTATCAACCTGGGATTCATACAAACTTGGAGGTGACAGTGCTATATACATAGCAGATGCATTCTACTAATGTCATCCTCTTCCACTCTATGAAAGGGTTCTAATTCAAGGGGTTCTCAGTGAAGTCTGTCACACTTCAATAAAACTAAACTAAATTGCAGAAAGAAAATGACAGAATGAAACTAAATTAAATTGCTAAAAAGAAATGAATGTAAGGAAACTAATTTAACTTGCTGAAAAGAAATGGCAGAAAGGAAGCTAATCTAAATTGCAGAAAAGAAGTGGCAAAAAGGAAACTAATTTAAACCACACTTAACTGGGCCAATCAGCCAAACACACCCCACTTATCTTATGCTCTATCTACCATGCTTCTATCCATGCAGCTAAGCTATCCATAACTTAATTCTAATTGAAAAAGTGTTAATTTGCAGCTTGGAGAAGAAAGGGGTAAAGGTGCTAACGGATGGATAAACACCTAAAATAAGGCTTAGAAGTGAAAATATGGGTTTAAACCTTATTAAAACTTTATTATAGCACAAAAAATCTTTGGAGCGGAATGATTTGAAAATTGTGATTGTAGAGTTACGATGGAGGACGAAAGTGCGATATGTGATATGTGATATAGCAATCGCAATATCAAAAATCCAAAGGGGCAACATAAGTGTTTTTCGGGAATGCAAACAAAATTCAAAATGCAATGGGATAAAAAATGAAAAGTTTGAAATGCAACGAGATAAAAACTACAAAATTAGAAATGCGATGGGTGGCATGGTAGTGGGACTGGTGGCAGAGTATGACAATATCGCAATCAGCGTCGAGAGCAATAAGTCTTAAAGGAAAAAGGGAAAAGGTTGTGAAATGTGATTTGCGATTTGCAATCTGGCGACAACAGGAGTTTCGAGGAAGAAAGGGGAAAAGGCAAAACTTTTAGCATTTTGAAGCATTTTGCATTAAGGAAGGTGGGTGCAGCAGTTAGAATAATCAGAAAAAAGAGGGAATGGAGGGAGTAACAACAATGCTCGGGTTGTGCATACAGATATGGAAAATGAAGCGGGGAAGGACCACGGAGCTGATTTGGGGCTTTAAAATTAATTGTTGCAAACAAATCTACTGATCTATGCATGAAGAACATACAAATGGATGAAAATAAAATACAAAAGGAAGGTTGAAAATGGTAATGCATCTCTACTTTTAATCTCAGAAACAGTGAATAGAAATGAGTTTTGGGTCTGTGGGAAGGTTCACCCTCCTCGAGCTCTATTGACAAAGATGAGAAGGGCATTTTGATCCACAAATTTTTGGTTTTTCTCCTCCATTCTATTATTCACAAGAAAATGAAACCTATAGTAGCGCACTAAAATAAAAAATAAACAACTTGAAAGATAAACAAAATGATCAGAAGAAGAACTAATTAAATGACAGAAAGCAGAGAACAAATACAACAGAGAGGCAAAGGCACATGGATTGGGCCCTAACCCATAAGCCTAGATCTCTGAAACTTAAATCAGTAAAATGAAATTAGTCTCCTCATTTCATAACAGAATATCCTCATACATTTCTGAAATTTTGATCAGTGATTAAAATAATAAAAATATCAATAGCTTGAAACAAAATTCTGACCCTTCCTCGCTCTAGCTTTGCTCTATTTATTCTATAGGGAAGCTACCAACAACTCCCTAGAAAATATTTATTGAGTCCACTTGACTCCAAGTAAACAAATATTTATTGCACTCCTCTTTGAGTTGCTTGGATGCCTCTGGAATTTGAATTGCTGGAGAGAATCCTTGTGGATCCTTTGGCTGCCTTTGGAATTCGAATTGTTGGAGAGAATCTTTGGGATCCTTTGGTTACCTTTGAGAGTTAAGGAAGGTATACAATCTTCCTATAATTTCTCTTTATTGTCTCCTCCAAGTATTTATGTTAAAATCCTTATAAAAATGCTAATAATTCATGGTTTTATACACTCAACCCCATATTAGGCACTCAAAGTATGTTAGCCTTAATCACCACCTATACTAGCATCATAAAACCAAATAATAATAAAAATGCCATAAAAAGAGATCTAAGAAGGCAAAAAGGTGACCATTAACCCCTCCAAATATTTTTAATGATGGAGCTCATCATCACCCCCCTACTGAATGGTTTCTCATCCTCTTAGCAACTAATCCTCCTCCTGCATTTCCTTAAAGGCTTTGACAACCCCCCTGATTTCCTGAGGAAGATGTGTGGGAGTTTCCCCAAGGGGGTAAAAACCATTATTATTTTATGCATTCTCCCATTCCATATCTTGTGCATATGTGTCCTTTTCATCATTCAGCCCCAGCAGCAAAGGTGGGCTACTTGTAGAAATCCATGAATTTCCTACAATATTGGAAAGGTAGTGATCCATGGGAGGTTAGATTTTTTATTTGAAATAGGAGCCATTTCTCCTTGAGGTACACAGCATATGGGTTAGAAGTTAATCTATGCTAAAGGGCTTCTATGCATAAGTCTGCCATGGTGGCTACTTGCTTCCCTTTTTGTTGCAATTGCTCCTTCAGTGCTACACTCTCTGCCTGTGCCTTCTACAGTTGCTCCTTCAAAAGAGTTTCTTTGATTCTTTCCCCCTCCCTTGGTGATTCTCCAATGATAATTAGGCTCGTGGGAGGATTTCTTGGCTCTCTCTAACTTATCCTCTGACTCTTGTCAACACTGAAATACATAGAGGTCTGCCTTTTTCTCTTTGCGCTCAGAGGAGCTAAGGTGGCAACTACCTCTTTGTCTTGATGGGATGTGGTGCTATGTTGTGATTCTATTTCTTGCTCACTTGTTGCTACCTCTATGACTTCTATTTCCATCTCTTCTATTTTTCTGTGGCCCTTTGTCTTTTCCTCTTATTCTTCAGGTTCTTCTTGTTCCTCTTCTAGTTCTTCTTCCTTTGGATCTTATTCTTCTGGTTCTTCCTCTTCTTCTTCTCTATGGCTAGAAGTGGAATTTTTACTTGTTTGGGTTGCTATAAAATTTTCCCTGACGAAAGAGGACTAAGCCATGGGTAGGGTGACGCTGTCCTATTGCTATTGTTGCATGTTGTCCCAAAATACGTGGCTGAAGCTCACTGTTGTAGATAGTTGGACCCTCTTCTTGTTAAATGGTTGATATTTCATGTCTCCTCTCATCCTCCTCCACTCCAACTGATTTATTTATTTTGCTGGACTAGGTGGCGTGTACTTCCAGTTTTTTTCAATCATACTTCACGGTGGTGGCCAAGTTAATTGGCCACCTTTATGCCTCTTAAACTCTTAGTCTGCAAATTTAATTATTTTCCACCATTATGAATGCATAGCGAGGGGTAAGGGGCTATACCTGAGCTTTCCAGTTGTTGTAAAGGCATTTACAGGAGCTAGAATTTGGAGACAGGCCTCTTATATGTTGTGTTCTTCCTTATTTTCCTATTTTTTGAGTGAGCAGCCTGCTGAATGAGAAACTCTCTGAGTGAGCTATTGATATTTCTTGTTTTTTCTTCCCATTGTAGATGATGCGTGGGGGTGCTCTAGATGCCATTGGTGGAACTCTTTTCTTTCCTGGGGTCTAATTTATCAGCTCCTCTCTTTGTTTTTCCTTGTTGTTCATGAATGGGTTTTTGCACTGTAGGAATTCCATGATGTCTGTAGCAGTCTATGTTTTTTTTTCCTTGCTACATTATGCTCAGGAATGGAGGAATGTGGTGTATGTATGTGATGGAGGAAGTTACGAAAATGAATGCAGTGAATTATGGTATGGATGGTAAAATAGAAGAATGGAAAATAAGAATAACACATCCTTTTGTTTCGAGAAACCACTAATAACCTGCAAAACAACAAGCATAGAAAACACAGAGATGCAGTGGATTTTTTTATTTTTTTTTTGAAAGAAAGTGGGCTGCCTCCATGGAGGTATTGAACCCACAACCTTGCCTTGGGTGCCTCAGAGAGGTTTTCACCCATGGATCTTTATTCTCTTTTTCTTCTTTTCTTTTTAGAGAAAGTGAGCTGCCTCCATCGAGGTTTTCAACCCACAAACCTTCCTTGGGTGCCTCAAAAAGGTTTTCACCCATAGATATTTATTTTTTTCTCTTTTTTCATAAGGTGTGGGAAAATATGAAATTTCTTGTCGCATACACCTCTCTGCTTATTGAATTTATGAACTTTTCCCTTGACGAGGGCTTCTTGTAAATCTTCAGTCTATGACCATTGACAAGCAAGGGAATTCCTTCCTCATCTATGGTTTTGATTTGAACTGCACCGTTATCAAAAAAAATTTCCACTCTGTAATGTCCCAACCATATTGTCATCAACTTTCCTTTGAAATATTTGAACATTGAATGATACAACAGCGCTTAGTCTCCTTCTTGGAAGGTCTTTTCTTTGATGTTCTTGTCATGCCAGACATTCCTTTGCAGCTAAACTACCTCTGTGTGAAGAAGTGCTTGCATTCTGAACTCATCCAATCCATTTAGTTGCAACAACCTCTATTTTTGGTAATTTTATAGATCTAGATTTAATTCATCTTCCATTCTTAAAGTATTTAATTCAAACTCAACTGAAATTAGAGCTTTCTTACCATAGACTAGTTCATAAGGAGTGAATCCTGTTGTTGTCTTCCAAGTAGTGTTGTAGGCCTAAGTAGCTTCTACCAATTTCTCACAACCTTGGTGAGGATTCTCTCTAAATATCTATTAGTTACTTCTACTTGGAAATTCACATGAGGGTGATAGGCAGTAGAAGTTATATGCTTAATCTTGTGCTTCCTCAAAAGATTATCAATGAGGTGAGAGGTGAATTGTGCTCCCTGATCAGTGACTATTTAGCTTAGGTACCGAAACTTATAAAACACATTATCCTCATAAATTATGTTACTTTCTCCTTGGTTTCTACCTTCATTGCTTTTTTTTCAACCCACTTTGTTAGGTAATCAGTGCAGACTATGATATACATATTTTGTCCAGATGGTGGATCGATAGGTCCAACAAAGTCCATGCCCCACTTTTCAAATGGCTCAAAAGCAACCTGAGGGTGAAAAGGAATCTCATCCCTTTTTGTGGTTTCCCTATCCTTTGGCACTGGTTACACCTACTGGTGTATCTTCTGGAATCTTGGTGAAGGGTAGGCCAATAGTATCCTGCCAGCAAAACTTTGTAAGCAGTTCTCTTTGGAACAAAGTGGCCTCCACATGGGTTGTCATGACATGAAGAGATAATATCAAAAACTTATTCCTCCCTCACACATATCCTTAGGATTTTATCAGTTCCTAGCTTGAAAATGTTTTCCCCAATCCATGTGAAAGGGGCGTTCTTCTCATGATTCTTCTCCTCTCCCTGAATGAAATATTAGGAGGGAGTCTCCAAGCAACCATGTAGTTGGCTATATCAGCAAACCATGGTGAGAGTGCTGATATAGAAAAGAGATTCTCATATGGAAGCTATTCATCCACCATTCCTTCTTCACCTACAGGGGGAGCTAACCTAGACAAAAAATCTGCAACAACATTCTCCTTTCCAGGTTTATCAACAATAGTCAAATCAAATTGCTGCAAAAGTAACAACCATCAAATTATCCTAGAATTAACATCTGGTTTTTTCATTAAATACCTGATGGTTGCATGGTGAGTGTGAACAAAGGTCTGATATCTAGTTACATAATGCCTAAATTTTTTCAAAGCATGGACAATGGCTAACATCTCCTTCTCAGTAACAGTATAATTTACCTTGGCCTTGGACAAGTTCTTGTTGATGAAATAAATGGCATAAGATATTTTTCCCTCTAATTGTCCTGATAATTTTTGTACATATTTGTCGGATGCATCAATGTGGATGTGGAAAGTCCAATTTTGACCTCGGACGATGGGGGCAGTAGTCAACTTTCCTTTAATGAGCTCAAAAGCCTCTTAACAAGGACCAGACCAATTAAACTCGGAATCCTTGGCCAATAACCCAAATAATGGCAAAGCCATCTTGCTAAAATATTTGATGAACCTTCTATAGTAACCAACTAAGCCTAAGAAACTCCTGACATCTTTCTGCTTTTAAGGAGCATGTACCCTTTTGATGATAGTGATTTTTTTCGGGTCTACCTGTATTCCTGCTTGGGATATGGAGTGTCCTAATATAACCCCTTCTTTCTTCAGGAATTCACATTTTTCTGGGCTCAATGAGAGATACGTCTCAATGTACCTTCTTTGTACTTTACCCAAATTGGAGAGAGCTTCCTAGAAGTCATCCCCATATGGTGTGAAATCATCCATGTAGATTTCGACAGAGTCATGTACTAACTCAGAAAATATGCTCAGGACAGCTCTTTGGAAGGTAGCTGGGGCATTTCACAACCAAAAGGGTAGGACTCTATAAGAAAAGGTACCCCAAGGGCAGGTGAAAGTAGTCTTATCCTAGTCTTCAGGGCTGATTTAAATCTGATTGTACCCACTAAACCCATCTAAGAAGGAAAATAACTTCTTCCCCGCAAGGTCATCTAGGACTTTGTCTATAAAGGGAAAAGGGAAATGGTTTTTCTTGGTGGCTTTGTTAAGTTCTCGATAGTCGAAACAAATTCTCCACTTCCCATTCTTCTTTGGGACTAGGACAAGAGGGGATACCCAGTCACTGTCGGATAAAGGATATATGAACCCTGCATCCAATAGTTAATGCAACTCCTCTTTAACTATGTCCTTCAGAGTCGGGTTCATCCTTATTTGGGGTTGTCTCATAGGTTTGCATCCTTCTTTGATGTAAATGTGATGTCTACATACTGAAGGATGGACCCCTTTCATGTCCTTGTAATCCTAAGAAAATGCTTCAAGTTTTTCTTTCAAAAGCTAGCATCGCTGCTTCTCTTCTTCATTTGAGATGTTTGGGTTGATTTGCAGAGATCTGGATGTGCCAAAATCAATAGCCTTGGTGGTTTCATAGGCTGACTCAACTAAGTGCACTTCAATCCAAGGTTGGATTTCAGACTCTTTGACTAAGGTTTCGAGAGGAATGTTAGTGGAGGACTGGTTTTGAATGGCATGGTCAATGAGTTCATCTTCATCAAGATTCCCCCCTCTAATAATAGCATATATGTTACACATAGGGGTAGTGTTATATAACTCATCTTCTTCATCCTCCAACCATACAGGGATATCATGATCAATGGAAGGGTGGGCTGGAGCATATAACACTAGATGTTTAGACAAAGGCCCATTTTTGATAGTCATGTTTCCATCCCAAAAACTAATATAAGCATTTGCAGTGGCTAACCAAGGTCTTCCTAAGATGAGAGGATAACCATTAAACTTGATTTTTGGTTGCAAGACTAAGAAATCTGTAGGATACTCCAAAGAGTCAATGGTAACCATAAAATCCTCATCAATTCCTTTCGGAGTTACTGTGGACTGATCTAGAAGTTGTAGAATTGTTGTGGTTTTCCTCAAATTCCCTTAGAGATTAAGTTCCAACATAGTTTCCTTGGTCAGGACATTGCTGGAAGCCCCTAGATCAATCAGAGTTTTGGGGACCATGACGCCATTTATATGCACATAAACAATTGGACTACCATGGTCCAGGTACTTTGGAAATATCACCCTTCCCAGCATTAGGTCAGATAATTGTCCTGCCACATTAATGGTGAGGTTATCTCTCTTCCTTCTCCCAGGTTTCTTGAAGAACTTTTATTTGATGAGCCTATTGTATATAGGGACATCCTTAATGGCCTGGAGAAGTGGTATTTTAAAAAAAAAAATTCTAATTATCCCAGGAGTTTAGTCTCTTCTGGGGTGTGCTGACTAGGGCAGATCAAGCACTCAGGAAAAGGAGGCTTTTTGATTTGAGTGTTACCTTATTCCTTTTCCTCCTTAGCCTCTACAAGTGGAGATGGAGGATGGTCGTATGGGAGTACTCTTCCCGACTTGAGATTAACCTCTTGTATCTCCAGAGCATAAGCTGGATAGGATGTTTCTCCACTGGGATCCTGTGTTCGATTTCATATTGGGTTGCGTACGTATTTGAGGTAGCATAGGTGGAGTAGCATGAGTAAGCTGAGGTTGAGTTTTGGGTGGAGGCATTAGAGCAGGTGGTTTATTTTATTGAGGCCTCCACCCTTGGGATGGATTGTTCCACTGAGGTTTTTGTGGAACATACTGCTAGAATGGTTGGTTTACTGGTTGAGGATGATATGAAGGGTTGTAAGGCCAAGTAGGAGGTGTAGACTAGGATGGGGGAAAGGGGTGTACCAAGTTTGCATGGATGCACTTTTATTGTTGTGACAATAAGAGTAAGTTGCACCTGGCATACCTTGTTGATATGGCGTAGGGCCTTGAGGCCTTCTTTAGTTGATGAGACAAATTTTCTCTAGCATTGCTTCCCCACCTTGATATACAACCTTAAGTCCAAGTAACGAGGGACACTTTTCTGTGGCATGATTCTCCTCACAGACTAAGAAAACCTCTATGACATTCAGTGGACATTCATTTCTTGGGTGCTTCCTGGTACATCTAAGACAAAATACAACCAAGCCTCTTTATGATTCCTCCTACTTCCTCTTGACCTCCATGGTGTCCATTTGCAAAGAAAGGGTTTGCAGCATGTCACTCTTTATGTCCTCCAATATACTCCCAATCTCATGATTGATGGAGGTGGATGAGGAAGGGGTATTGGTGTACTTTGGCTAGCTCTTCCCTTCCTTCTAAATGCCCTAGAATGGTTCTAGAAGATAGTTTTGATTGTTTCATAGGGTTTTTGGTAAATATATCCTCCTCATATCATATTCAAGGTTTCCATCATCTCTTCTCTGATCCCTCAAAAAAGTACAAGTTTCAATGAGTAAGGATCAAGAGTACAGTTGGCTCTCTTATAGTTCAATTGAAACCTCTCTTCATAGTACTCTCAGGATTCTTCTAGCCCTAGAGTCATCCTAAAGATCTCATCCTTAGTTTCCTTGGAACTACAGTAGTATTTGCATCTGATGTTGAAGGTCTCTTCAATCTGTGCCCAGGTAGTGATCTTATCCCTAGGAAAATCCATGAACCAATGCAAGGATGCATCCTTAAGGGTAGATGGTAATAGAATCAACTTTTGATCATCATAGGTGTAGTCATATGTCCTACAAAAAACAGAAAATTCAAACATGAATGTATCAGGGTCCTCAGAGGTAATTCCATGAAAGTGTGGAAGAGCTGAGGGACTAATGTTTTCCATCTTAGTTTCCCCATATTCCTCTCTTATGGGAAGTTCTATCTAGATCCCAGCCATGGTTAAGATAGGTGAAGGAGGTCCCTCAGTTAGACCAAGGTCTTCTTCTTCCTCCACAATAGGTTCCTCGGAGTATTCATAAGGCTCTCCTATAGGAATTTCAGTCTCACTGCCACCAAAGAAGAGTGAAAGGTGGCTAGGAGGTGATGTGGTGGTTTTAAGTAAGATTTGTCTTTCAGTATTCCTAATCCTACGAGGCATGAAAATTAGATATTTTTTCTCAATATTTTTGTAATAACATGAAAATAGACGAAAAAAGAAAATAATGCTTAAACAAAATCAAAACATCTACTAGACACCTCCCCGGTGACGGCGTCAAAAAGTGGTGAGCCCTAGTATTGCACCAAGGGTGCTGAAAATCCTAGGGGTTGCGCTATTTTACTTAATCAACCTAGGTTTCGTAAAAACTTGGAGGTTACAGTGCTATATACACAACAGATGCATTCTACTGATGTCATTCTCTTCCGCTCTATGAAAGGGCGATACTTCTAGGGGTTCTCAGTGAATTCGGTCACACTTAAATGAAACTAAAAAAAATTGCAAAAAGGAAATGACAAAAGGAAACTAAATTAAATTGTTGAAAAGAAATGACAGGAAGGAAACTAATTTAACTTGATGAAGAGAAATGCTAGAAAGGAAACTAATTTAAATTTTTGAAAATAAATGGTAGAAAGGAAACTAATTTAAACCACACTTAACTTGGCCAATCAGCTAAACACACCTACTTATATTATGCTCTATCTACCATGCTTCTATCCATATTAATATGGTATCCATGACTTAATTCTAATTGAAAAGGTGTTGATTTGCAACTTGGAGAAGAAAGGGGTAAAGGTGCTAACAGAGGGATAAACACCTGAATAAGGCTTAGAAGTGAAAAGATGGGTTTAAACCTTATTAAAATTTTATTATAGTGCAAAAATTCTTTGGATCGAAATGACTTGAAAAGTGTGATGGTGGAGTTGCAATGGAGGATGGAAGTGTGATATGAGATATGTGATATCGCAATCGCAATATCGCAAAGCCAGAGGGGTAGTAGAAGTTTTGTTCGGGAGCGGGAGCGAAATGAGAAATGCAATGCGATAAAAAAATACGAAGTGTGAAATGCAACGGGATAAAAACTGACAAATGAAAAATGTGATATCACAATCCACAATATCGGAAATTTGGAGGGGTAGCCGAAGTGTTGTTCAAGAAGAGGTTGCGAAGTGCGAAATGTGATGGGTGACGTGGTAGCGGGACCGTGTTAGGTCCCTATATTACTAGTATAGTCCCTTATTGTTGTTAGTGTAACCCCCTTATTGTTATTATTGTACCCTTGTAACCCCCATTTTGTTATTATTATGCCCTTAAATTATTATTGTTAGGTCGGCTAGGATTACATTGTGGCCCACTAGGATTACATTATGGCTCCATGGACTCCTATATATAGAAAGGAGGTTTTGTAAATTGTATCATCCAAGAATTGTTCATTTATGTAATGTATTGGAGGTTTCCCCCTCGAAGTAGCTTATTTCTAAGGCGTTTATATCTCTATTCTTCTATTTTTGGAGCTGGTTGCACAACATTTGGTATCAGAGCTTTGGATTCTAGGGTTTCACTGCTCCAAACAGGTCATCGTGGAATTTTCGCTATAACTTGTTTTCTACAAAGTTTCAAAAGCTGAAATTTTTAGGGTTCGAAGCCGAAATCCTGAGGAATATTTTCTAAAAATTTCAGAGCTTGGTTCGCAATATTTTCAGAGATATGATCTGTGGAAGTTAGGTCTTTTTTCAGGCTCCTAAAAAGGTCATCGTGTCATTTGCGCTATAATTTTTTTTCTACGAAGGTTCAGAATCTAAAATTCATATGGTGCGAAGCTGAAATCCTGAGGAAATTCGTCAAAACATTTCAGAGCTTGGTTCGCAATATTTTTGGAGATATGATCTGTGGAAGGTAGTGCTTTTTCAGGCTCCTGAATTTCATCTCAAAGAGGTGATCATGGGAAAAGTTCAATAAATCTCTCTCTGGGCATCGGATTGGAGTGCCGTAAAAAGTGGTCACAAGTAAACGAACTTTAGTTTCTTGGCTATCAATTTCAGAGACAAATGATGAAACAGTGACACGTGGAAAGTCGTAAAAGTTCGCTCTACTGAACCAGTCTATAATTAGGTCATTGTGGGAGATTGGACACAACTTTGTCTTGGAGAATCCAAATAAGGTCAGACTTGTGGCATTAAAAAGATAATTCAGAGGGATACGTTGGTACTGAAATTCAGATATTGAAGTGTTGCAATCACAGAGATAATCCAATTTCAATATCGAGCTCTTCAAAAGCAAGAAAAAGGTGTGTATTTTTTTTTCCGAATTGCATAAGTCTTGTTTGAAGAATCAATTTGAATTGATTCCAAGGGCATATTGTAGAATATATATCAGTATTGGGTTCTAAAATATGCCTCATAAAAATAATTCAACACCCATTAAGCCTTCAGAAGGGTCTACTATGACTCATGAAGATCAAGAATTGCAACATGATCTATCAAAATTACAAGAGCAAGTACAACAAATTTCACTCTCACAAAGAGCGACAAAAAATGAAATGGAAGTTTTTAAGAAAGGTGTGGAAGCTAAGATGGATGGCGTGGAAGCTAATATGGATGGCATGGAAGCTACGATGGATGACATGAAAGACAACATGGAAATCATGAAGAATGATCTCAAAGCAGACATCGAAGGTTTGACAAAGTTGATACAATAAAGGTTTCCTAATGGTGAAAGGATAGTAGAAGAACCTCATGATGAGAAAAAAATAAATGTTAATCGTGATTTCATAAACTATAATGTTGGTGGGAAGAACCACCATATTCAAAAAATGGATATGAGGAAGTTTGATGGAAAGGATCATGTAACATGGATACTATAGATGGAGCAATATTTTGATCTCCATAACGTGCAAAGCACACAAAAGGTACGCATTGCAACTTTACATTTAGAAAAAAATACATTTGTATGGTATCGATGGCTTTGCTCCCATAAAAAAATTGTCACTTGGTCAATTTTTATGGAAGAAATTATAGCACATTATGTGGATACAAAGAGCACCACCTTCTTTCGCCAATTGATAAATCTCAAATAAAAGGGTCTAGTGGGGCAGCACATTGAGGACTTCCAAAAATTGAATATAAGGGTAACTAATATTCCAGAGGAACACAGGATTGATCTCTTCATAGGCACTTTAAAGGATAACATACAACATGAAGTTCGCGTTCTGGAACCTAATTCATTAGAGAAGGCATTAAGGTTGGCAAGAAAAGTTGAATGTAAAATTATGGCGACAAGGAAGCCTACCACTCAATTCTATAAAGAAGGAAGTGTTGCTACGCCTAGATTTCCACAACCTACAAGGTTGACACCACAACAATTGGAAGAAAAAAGAGCAAAAGGGCTCTGCTACAGTTGTGATAGCAAATACACTAAAGGTCATAAGTGTGCTGAGAAAAAATTATTTTACATAGATTGTGAAGAGGAAGATGAAAATGAACAAGAAAATGATATACACCTGGAACCAGCCCTAGAAGAGGAAGAAATGAATCCGACCATATCGTGTAATGCGCTAGTAGGAATTAACACTCCTCAAACTCTCAAGATATAAGGAAAAATCAAGAAGAAAAAGGTAATATTGTTGATTGATTCAGGTAGCACCCATAATTTTATTCATTGTAAGGTAGCCAAGGAATTAAATTGTTTCCTATACCCAGCACCAGAATGTCAAGTGATGGTTGCAAATGGAGGAACTATAAATTGCTCGGGAAAATGCCATAATATCAAGCTAACCATGGGGGAATATGTATTGACTAGTCCAATGCTTTCCATTCCTATGGGAGGTGCTGATGTTGTACTAGGAGTACAATGGTTACAATCTTGGGGGACGGTAGCTTTTAATTTTCAAGAACTTTTCTTGAAATTTTTTTCAGAAGGAAAGGAAGTCGAATTACGGGGTATTGAAGGGAAGCCCGGAAGGATAATAAGCTCTAATGTCATGACAAAGCTTCTAAAGAAAGAACAACGAGGCGTAATTGCACAATTATGCTCACTAGAAGTTCCGACATCAAAATCATCTATTTCTGCAGATCTCCAACAAGTCTTGGACAATCATTCCAAGGTGTTTGAAACTCCAAAAGGACTCCCACCTATTCGTGATCATGATCATGCTATTCATTTGATTCCAGGAAGTGTTCCTCCAAACATCAGGTCTTATAGATATCCTTACTTCCAAAAGAGCGAAATTGAACGTATGATTGCAGAAATGTTAGAGGCGGGTATAATTCAACCTAGTCAAAGTTCTTTCTCTGCTCCCGTAGTATTGGTACACAAGAAGGATGGATCATGGCGAATGTGTCCAGATTATAGGGAGCTCAATAAGCTCACCATTAAAGATAAATTTCCCATTCCTGTGATCGATGAATTATTGGATGAATTACATGGAGCAATTTATTTTACCAAGTTGGATCTTCGTTCAGGATATCATCAAATTAGAATGAAGACTGAAGATATTCCAAAAACAACATTTCGAACTCATGAGGGTCATTATGAATTTTTGGTCATGCCTTTGGCCTTACCAATGCACCTTCTACATTTCAAGGGTTGATGAATTCCATTTTCAAACCCTTCCTTAGAAAATTTGTGCTAGTATTTTGTGATGATATACTAATCTACAGCAGGTCTTGGAAGGATCATGTTGAACATGTTGACAGGGTGCTCAAACTATTGCAGGAGAAACAATTATATGAAAAACATCCAAATGTTTCTTTGGAGTACAAGAGGTGGAATATCTGGGTCATATTGTATCTCACGAGGGTGTTAAAGTAGACCCTAACAAAATTAAAGCCATTAAGGAATGGAAAGTCCCCACAACCATAAATAATTTGCAAGGATTTCTTGGGTTAACAGGGTATTATCGCAAGTTTGTTAAGAATTATGGGAGAATAGCAGCACCTCTAACAACATTATTGAAGAAAGATGCATTTTCATGGACTCCTGAAGCAACTAAGGCCTTTGAACATCTTAAAGAGGCAATGTGCCTAGCACCGGTCTTAGATACGCCAAACTTCACAAAAAAAATTATTGTGGAATGTGATGCCTCGGGAAATGGAATTGGTGTGGTTTTAATGCAGGAAGGAAGACCCATTGCTTTTGAAAGTCGTCCAAT